>JBBPBX010003550.1:71138-81852 GCA_038048925.1 Garcialebias charrua
CAAATTTACTGCTCGTTCGCCAGCTCGTAAGTCCGGAACCTCGTAAGTAAGAGCGCTCGTAAGTCGGGGACTACCTGTAATTAAGTGTTTAAAACATGTTAGTTAACATTTTTATGCTCAGCAGCTGTAATAATTAATTGAATATAGTGAATAAACATTCTAAAAGTTGATGTTTCTTTACATATTTTGTAGCATTGTGAGTTTGTGAGGGGGCCTCAGCCAGAAGCTAAAGCAGTTTGGGAACCCCTGGTTTAGAAGATTTCTATTCTTTATCATTAGTTCTCTATCACACCAGTTTGATTAAAACAGATGCTACTACTGTACTTAATCACTGTGCTGTTTCATGTTTTCCTCCTTCAGAGTTACAGAGCCCCCCTCCTCCTGGAGGAGGAGGTGATGAGCGGGCAGAGGGAGGCCTGACAGACCACCTTGTCGTCCAGGAGCTGTGGTTCATCGTAACGATGGCCGCCGTCGCTCTGCTCCTGCTGGCTGTGCTGTTAGGAGTCATGCTTCACAAAGTATGAGATCATCTGTTTCTGCTGCAGCTTGTTGAAAATTGTTATGTTTTATCGTGATTTATTATTATTTTGTCTTCGGTGTGGAAACTGTTCAACGACCAGTTAAGATCTGGATGAATCTGTACCAGTGGATCAACATAGCTGCCAAAACAAGCCTCCTGACCTGGCCTCTCTTTCTTTTGTTGTACAAAAAAAATTAACTTTTAATGACGTTGTTGAAGCATTGTTTTCTTAGACCCGTCTAAAGCTTTTGACACTGTGGATCATAACATCTTGTGTCATGAGCTCTCAGAAATGGGTTTCTCTGATCACACCATTAAAGGTGCTATGTGTAACTTTCTGTAGAGCACAGAACTTAGAAATATTTTCAACAGGCAAAGCATTCTGATCCCTCCCCCTCAGAGCCATATATGGCTCTGCTCCCCTGGCCCTGCTGAAATTCAAATTCAAGCTCTGTTTTTATTGGCTGGTTAAGGCGGGTCACTCTGTGTTTTTATAAATGCTGATAGAGAAGCAAGGGGACTATAGTTTTTTTCAGAGATTACTTTGTCTAACATCAGTCTGTCAGTAGATAATGACAGAGTGAAAAAATATGTTAAAAATATATTGTTAGAAAAGTTACAGACTGCACTACAAAGTTACATAGTGCAGCTTTAATTGGTTCACTACCTCTCTCTCAGATCAGAGGCAATGTGTTCAACATAACGGTACTTCCTCCAGTTATTTAATGGTCAACAATGGTGTACCACAAGGCTCAGTCTTAGGACCCACCCTCTTTACAATCTACATGGCTAATGTAGGTCAGAGCATCCCTGATGCATCCTTACATTTCTATGCTGAGGACACAGTTGCTTATTGTTGAGCTAAAACAGTAGCTAAGGCTTTCCAGCTTTTGCAATCTGCTTTTGACATCATCCAGTCAGATTTGTTCCGTCTCAAACTTGTCCTAAATGCTGATAAAACACCAACAAAACCAAAGGGATGCTGTTTTCAAACAGGAAGTTAGTCCCAGCAGTTCTTCCTTCGATTTTTTTCCTCGAATAGTGTCCCTATTATCAATTGTTACGACCCGGAGGCACGTACCATATAGGGACACGAGACACAGAAAAGATGGTTAAAAAAAAGAAGTTTATTTTAGGCTCTCTGCATCCTTGTGTCCTCAAAATAAAAGTAATTAAAGAAAAAGTCGGACCTCTCAAATCCAGCTTCAGGATGATTAATAAAAAAAACTCTAAGTCCAGCAGGTCACTCACGGCTCCGGTCTTCTCACGACAGCAACATCGGCTTCATCTCACGGCTTACAACATCGGCTTCTTCATACGGACTTCTTTTTCATCACTCAGACTTATTCTTCATCCCTCGGACTTCTTCTCACGGTTTCAACAAACGGCTTCATCATTCGGCTTTCTTTGGCTTCCCTCGACATCGGCTCTCATCGGACTCATTCGGCTTCCTTCGGCTTCATCGGCTACTGCTTCGGACCTTCATTCGGCTTCTCCATTCCTTCATCATACGACCATGGCTCCTCTCACTCTGCTGCTGCGTCAGATCTCTCCTTGCTTCTGCTGCTTGGACCTCTGCTCTGCTTCTGTGGCTTGTATCTAATGCCCCTTTTCCACTTGCCAGTTCGGGTCGGTTATTGCGCAATATATGCATGCCAGGAGCGAGCTGGACGCATTTTCCACCTCACATATAAGCCGCACCGCGATTACGGAATGATTTCAGAGCAGGGTTCAGGCGAGCTGTAAGCGCGCCGTCCTTCACGTCATGAACAGGGGCGTAGCCAGAATTTTATGAGGGGGGGTTTGTTTAAAAACAATGTGGACCTTTAAAAATAAACACTTCTCAGTAGCTCACTAGAAACACATTGGTTTTTTTTGCTGCTCCAAAACTTATCCAGACCAAGTGGGTTCGATTCCCACTTGGTATAACTTATTTTTTTGTTGTTATGTTAGATTATTTATTCATTCCAGATTAAAAGAACACAAGAAAACTATTTACAAAACAACAAGAAATAAAACAATACATGACATGAAAGGAAGCAGAAGAAGAATATAATCTTATTATATCTGCCCCTTCTCAAACAAATGTTTTTTTTTTCAAACACTCGATTCAAACAACAATGTTTGTCTGTTATTGGGGAAAGGTGCATTGAATTGATTGACAGGTCAGGTGTGGACCTCACCGACCCCCTACAAATGTATTAAATTCCCCGAGCGAGCAGAAAGCCATTTGTTTTTGTTGTGTGATTTCAAACAGTTCTTCTTCTACTGTAGATTTCTTCTTCTACACCTTTCTTGCAACATATGCACAGGTTTTAGAGGGTACTGTCACCTGCTGGCCCGTAAAAGAACAGCACTTTGCCATGCGCCACCGTGCGACACTATAAACGCATGAAGCCGCATGGCTGAGTGCGCGCGCAGCCCGCACGCTCCAGCTTGCGGACCAAAGCGCGAGTATAACCAAGCCTAAAGGCTCGGTTATACTTGCGCTTTGGTCCGCAAGCTGGAGCGCGCCCCTCGCGCGTGGCGCGTCGAGTATAAATCTAGCTTAAATTTAGCTTAACCCTTAATGCAGGAAACACCTTGTATCTGTGACTTTCCTTCCCTCCATTTGTTACGGTGACATTCTCTACATGAATGCTCCTACAAGCACCCTGCAGATGTTGGATGTTGTCTATCATGGTGCACTAAGATTCATAACTGGTTGTGATTATCGTACCCACCACTGCACCCTGTATTCACTGGTTAACTGGACATCATTAACCTCACGCAGACTCTTCCACTGGTACATTTTCATCTTTAAATCACTTCTTGGTCTGCTGCCTTCATACATCTCCTCCTACATGTCTCTACGTGAGTGCAGCTACAGCGTGCACTCTCAGGACATGATTACCTGCAGTGTTCCTCAGTGAAGACTGAACTTGGCAAAAGGACCTTCTACTCTGCTCCTGTTTCCTGGAATATCTTACAAAAACATCTGAAGATCTTGACCTTGACCTCTCTAAGTGACTTCAAACATCTGCTAAGCTCCTGGCAAAAACCAACGTGGCCATGTCCCTGTTTTTAGTTTTCTACACCGCCCTACATTCTAGCTGGGGTTTTTTTTGTTACACCATTTTCTTTTATTTGTTCTTCTCAATTTGTATGCATCCTTTATGATTGTCCACTGTTGTCATCACTCTTTGTTAAAATCAGGTCTCTTGTAAATGAGTCCCTGCAGTTCAATGGGATTAACCTGTCTAAATAATTGTTGAATGAAGAACAAAAAACAAAACATAAACTTTTTGTTTATTTTCACATCGTTCCAGGCCCTTAACAAACCCCCCCTCACCAGGGAGAGACCTCCTCTAGTGGCCCTCCCCATGCAGAAGAGGAGCCCCATGGCTGTCTATCCCCACAGCAACTCTGTCTTGGTGAGCCGAGCTTATCACGGTGCAGAATCAACGGTTTGAGTTATTTTACTGCGTGTGGTGGCATAAATCCAGAGTGACAAAAGAAACAAAAGGCTCGTTCTACTTGTGTCCCAGAAAGTCTCAACAAAGAACCAACCGTTTTTAACAAACTTTTTAGACTTTTGCTGGCCTGATTCCTGTAAATACATTTTTATCTCACTAAACTTTCCCAACAAAATACATTTATTTTAATAATAAATCCTGAGACAATTAAATTCTAGTTTTCATCAGAGATCCAGAGAAATCGAATGTTCTGTGAAGATGCAGAGTGAATGCTGAATTAGCTGAAAATGATGTAAAGCTAAAAGCGGAACACTTGCTAAAAGCGAAAAGAAGCCAAATGCAAGCTCAAAGCAAACTGAAGCAAAACAAAAGTTAAAAGAAACGCAACACGTGCTTAAGCACGTGTTGTTAAAGGGGACCTCAGATGTATTTTTTAAATTTTTATGGTATTTCTGTGGGATATCCAGACCCTATTCCTTCAATTTAATGCACAAAATAATTATTAGATAATCAATTATACCCTTTTTAATTCTGCCATTTTTAACTTTCGTTTTGAACGACCGGTTTCTTGAAGTCCACGCCCTTCAACGATCTGTTCACGCCCTCTGTAACAGCCAGTATCTGTAATGTGTTGTTGTTTTAAAATTAGCTCTTTTTTTATTACTCATTTGACTTACTGTTAGTGTTAGCTTAAGATAACTTACCGAAACCCGTCTGAGCGCGCCGCAGTTTGCTGCTCCTTTTAGCATTAGACCACCCGAATCCGAAGCTAATGTTAGCTTGTTCCTCTTCCGGTTTTCGCCAGCTCCGCTCGTTGCACGCGATGAGATTTTGGGAGTTATCGCTGTTCCAGTGAAGACAACACAAAGTTCACCAAGTGTCTCCCGTAAATTAATCTGTAAGGAGAAGGTCCTCTTGCTGCGAGCCTGCTGCAAGGCTGTACAGTTGAAGCTCCGCTCCATCGCGCCGGAAGAGGGTCCCGTCGAACCCGGTCCTTCCGCCTGTGGTCCGCTCGTTTAATTTTTGCCGGCTGCGCGTTGGCAGCGATCGCAAATACACTAAAAATTGAACTAAAACATAAAAATAACAATTATACTTTATTTATAAAGCCATTTAAAAAAACACAGCTGCAACAAAGTGCTGTACACATGAAATTAAGAACATATAAACAAAAGATGAGATGAAATCATGAAAAACAACAGTCATGTGTTTAATACAGAAGTGGGTTGAGCCTAACCAGGGGTTGCTAGGTGAGGGGCTGGACTCAGGTTTGATCTGATTGGCTGGCGGCTTGTGACGTCAATAAATGCAGGAAGTGTGAATCCTGGTGTATTTATCAAAAATAAATAAATCTACTTAGAGTAAATAAACCACTGGGTGCATTTTTTTGGCACAAGGACTGTTTTTTTATGAAGTAAATACCCAAAGTTTAGTAAAAAAACATTAAAAAGTGAATTTTGCATGTGTGGTCCCCTTTAAAGAAGCTAAAAAGCTTTTAAGTCAAAGTCAAAGTCAACTTTATTGTCAGAACTGCAATATGTACAGGACATACACAGGACCGAAATTGCGTTTCTCTCAGTCCCTCGGTGCAACAGTAACCATCTAAACACTAAAACATTTAATACACATAAGCATAAAATAGTAAAAAAGTGTAACACTGTCCTGAGTTTTTTCATAATAGTATAAAAGTATGAAAATTTACACCAACACTGAAACACCAAACACCCCTAAAACACCAAACACCCAATGAACATAAGCATAAAATGAAATAATAAAAGTGTAATACTGTCCTGAGTTTTTGCATAGTAGTATAAAAAGTATAAAAAGTATATCTATAAAATAAACTGAAGGTTCTAGCATTGACATTTGCAAAGAGTGGCACAGCAGCATATAAGTTAATGTACACAGTATATGTATGAGGTAGTTGATGTTGGTATAGAGGCAAAGTGGCATATGCAGTGAGGCACATAAGGCACATTTGGCATCCTTAGATAAGGCTAGTCAGAGAATACTGTATATGTATCTGCAGTAGTGTAGATAAAAGTAGTGTAAATGTAAACAGTAGTAATAAATGTAAAGCAGTAGTAATAAATGTAAACCAGTATTAATAAATGTAAACAGTGAATGTAAACAGTAGTATGACTATAGGCAGTAATGTACAGGTAGTCCCCGATTTACGAGCGAGATCCGTTACAACGAGGCGCTCGTAAACCGGAAATCTCGTATTTTGGAACGGCCGCCATTTCTCTCGTAAATCCGGAATTTCGCTCGTAAATTGGAACGGTTTTCGCTAGCGCGACTACAAACACTCTATTTTCATCCAAAAACTGCTTATGAGTGCATAAAAATGATCGGAAACGTGTGTCCATATGCTTAGCTAACTAACTGTGGTGAAAAAACACATGAAAACTCAGTATTTTTTTCGTTTTTTCCAAAAATTCGCCAGCTCGTAAGTCTGGAACCTCGTAGATCAGAGCGCTCGTAAATCGGGGACTACCTGTAATACAAACATTAGTGCAAATATGAGAAGTAGTGCAAACTGAATGAACACATGACCGAGAGTTTAGTGAATAACCCGTTTGATGACACAGAGTCCAGTGTTAAAAACTTTGTGTTGAGTGGTAATGTGTGAGAAAGTTTTTTGTGTTAAGGCAGTTCAAATGGGAGGGGAGGCAGAGCAGGCAGAGTGTTTAGCATTCTGACTGCCTGATGAACAGAGCTGTCTCTCAGTCTGCTGGTACGAGCCTGGAGACTCCTCAGTCTCCTCCCTGATGGCAGCAGTCTAAAGCGGCTGTGTAGTGGGTGTGTGGGATCACCTGCCATGCAGTGGGCTTTCCGAGTGAGGCGTTTGCTGTGTAAGTCCTGCAGTGAGGGCAAGGAGGTGCCGACGATCTTCTCAGCTGCTTTCACGATGCGCTGGAGGCTCTTGCGGCAGGATGCAGTGCATGCACCAAACCACACAGTGATGCAGCTGGTCAGGACACTTTCTATGGCACCTCTGTAGAAGGTGCACATGATGGGGGTTGAAGCTCCAGCCCTTTTCAGCTTGCGGAGAAAGTAGAGGCGCTGGTGAGCCTTCTTGGCCAGTGCTGCAGTGTTCCTGCTCCAGGACAGGTCCTTTGAGACGTGCACTCCCAGGAACTTGGTGCTGTCCACTCTCTCCACTGCGGTGCTGTTGATGGTCAGAGGGGCATGTTGTGCATCCCTCTTCCTGAAGTCCACGACAATCTCCTTTGTCTTCTCCACGTTGAGAGTGAGATTGTTGTGTCCGCACCACAAGGCCAAGCGGCTCACCTCGTTCCTGTAGTCCGTCTCATCGTTGTTGCTGATGAGACCTACCACTGTTGTGTCGTCCGCAAACTTGATGAAGTGGTTGGAGCTGTACGATGGTGTGCAGTCGTGTGTTAGCAGGGTGAATAGAAGGGGGCTCAGCACACATCCTTGTGGGGCCCCTGTGTTCAATGTGATGGTGCTAGATGTGTTACTCCCGATCCGTACTGTCTGTGGTCTCCCGGTCAGGAAGTCTAGCAGCCAGTTACACATTGAGGTGTTCAGCCCCAGACTGTCCAGTTTATGGATGAGCTGTTGGGGGATGATGGTGTTGAATGCCGAGCTGAAGTCGATGAACAGCATTCTAACATAAGAGTCCTTCGTGTCCAGATGTGTGAGAGCTGTGTGGAGGGCAGAGGAGATGGCATCGTCGGTTGAGCGATTAGGTCGGTATGCAAATTGGAAGGGATCCAGGGAGGCAGGGAGGACAGATGTGATGCTTTTCATGACTAGCCGTTCAAAGCACTTCATCAGGATGGGGGTGAGTGCTACTGGGCGATAGTCATTGAGGCATGCGGGCGTTGCCTTCTTTGGGACAGGGATGATGGTGGTGGCTTTGAAACAGGTGGGGACGATGGCCTGGCTTAGTGAGATGTTAAAGATGTCCGTGAAGACCGCTGCGAGTTCCCCTGCACAGTCTTTCAGCACACGACCAGGTATGTTGTCAGGACCAGAGGCCTTCCGGGCGTTAATCTTGATGAATGAACGCCTTACGCTGTCTGAGGACAGCGCCAGCACCTGGCCATCAGGAGAGGGGGGGAATTTATGTGCAGGTGTGCTGTTACTTGCCTCAAACCGAGCGAAGAACTCATTCAGTTCATTCAGCGTAGAGGTTGAGCTGTCACAGGTCTGGGGGGGGTTGTAGTCTGTGATGGTCTGTATTCCCTGCCACAGACTGCGTGTATCCTTGCTGTCCTTGAAACGGTGAGCTATTTTCTTGGAATACTGCTCCTTGGCCTCACTGATGCCCTGGGTCAGGTTCTTTCTGGCTGCCTTCAGGCCCACCTGATCTTCCGCTTTGAAGGCAGCATTCCTGGCTTTCAGGAGTCTGTGAACTTTTGCTAAAGAAGCTAAAAAGGCTGAAAGCAGCAAAAAGCTAGCTAGAAGTTAAAAGTATTTAAAGGCTGGCTAAAAGCTTCAATTAGCAAAGCTAAAATAAGCTGAACACAAGCTAAAATAACAAAACAGATCAACTAAAGATAAAAGAAACAAAATTAAAAGTGAAAAGTAGCTTAACATCAGCTAAAACCTAAAGGACGAAAAACATTAGCTGAAACCCCCAAATAGCAAAACTCTAGCTACAGGTAGAAAAAACAACAAGCTAAAAGGTAAACAGTCTTAAAATGTAAGCTAAATACTAAAAGTAGAAAAATGTAGCTCAAAACAACAGAACTGGAGCTAAAATGTAGAAATAGCAAAAAAAGAGATAAAAACAGAGCAAATCTGATGCAGATTTCAAAGAGTGATGTCTTCGAATGAACTCAACGTAGTACTGAGTGAGATGATTGTAAATAAAGGAAAATATGTTTAAAAAGAGTTACAATGAAAAGTCACGGCACGTCAGGATGAGCTGAACGTTTTGACATAAAAGGGAAAAATAGCACAAAGTATGAAACAGAAGTGTAGATAGTAACGTCAGGAAAACACCAACGTGAAGCTGAATCAGTACCAGTGATGCCAGCACTTCCTATTAGAGAAATAAGTGATGATGTCATTTCCTCCTCTTGGTTTTAGTTCGACACAGTTCCTGACACATCAGGCGTCTCCACCAGCGTGACCCTGAAGGGCTTCTTCATGAAGACGGAGGTAAAACCCTCAGCACGTCTTTGTGTCTCGTGTCAATGAATCCACGTCGCTTCTCGTCCCTTCAGGACGTTTTGGAAGCCAAGTGTGACCCAGATGATGAGGTGCCTCCACAGGACGAGCCAGGCGTGCTCAGTGTGAACTCCCTGAGACGCAGCATCAGCCAGGTGATCGATGGGAAATCTCTCACGGGAGAGGACGACGTCTGGGACCCCAACATTTCGGGCCACGACAGCGGGATGGTGAGTCTGAAAACATGAAACCTGTTCAAACTACTCAACACCAGATCTGCTGAAGTGGGTTCTGTAAAATGGTTAAGCACAACTAATATCTTACCTGCTGCAGATAGCTGTTTGACCAACTTGTTTAGAGAAATTGTGTTTAATTTGACTAGATTAATAATAATAATAATGAATTCCATTTATAATGCACTTTTCATTAATAAAAATCTCAAAGTGCAGAAAGATTGACGTAAATGGACTGTACTTACATAGCACCTTTCTATCTTATTAAGATACTCAAAGCGCTTTACACTACAATCTGTGTCCTCATTTACACATTCATACATCACACACATACTAGATCTCTACAAAGCTAATTGAACAAATCATTCTAAAGAGGCTAATCACTAGCTATGTTTACATGGACATAAGTAATCGGATCAAACGGCCGATCGGATCAAAAGTGCGTCATGTAAACACTCCGGTCGGGTTATTTTTTGTGTATTTGGCGTGATCCGACCTAATTTGCGATCCGTTCGAAACGGGTGGTTTACGCCGATCCGTAGCCCGATGTGTGCGCATGTAAACACATATTCTGTTCCTTTTATCGGACCGTGCAAAACTGTCCTGACTGCGCATGTGCGCTGCGCGCGGCAGCGCACCCCTCCCCTCCTTTCCCAGCGCTCTCATACTGCGAATAGAAAAGACTAAAAGCATGCGTTGCTTGCCTGTAGCTCTATCAGGGAGTGCAGTAGTGCAGTAACAACTCCATCGCCGTCATTACAATCTGGCCGGGTCCATTTTTTGCGCATCTGTTTACTTTTGTCCCGGAAGTAACTTCTTCTTCTGTGGTTTTCACGAAAGCAACTTCCTCTTCGTTTTTTTTTTTAAAGGGGGAGTGTACCACTCTGCGCATGTCTGTTCTTCTGGTCAGAATAAAAGCCTGCTGCACGTAAACGCTCGTCTTGAACGGATTGTGCCCATGTAAACAGTACTATCTAATTATGCAATCAGAGCACATTTCAATCCGGTCACAAAATGTTGCCCATGTAAACATAGTGTTATGCGCTATTCAGCAACTCAACTTATCTTATGCGTTATTTCTTCTGGTTTAGTTCATGGACGATGAGGAATTTGTGGAAACCATCAAAGGTTTCAGCACGGTGAGGAAGGAGCACACCATGTTCACCGACACCAACCTTTGACCCCGACGGGTCTCCAGGTCCGGACGTTAAACACCCTGAGCAGAGAGGACACGTATTTGTTTAAAAAACTTCTCTGTGGTCGGTGAAGACATGTCGACAGCCACAGCTGAGGACCGTGGAGGAACTCACATGAAGGGGAGCCTCACGTGACAAAAACTATGAGGAAGAAGAAACGCTCCT
>JBBPBX010003551.1:2601-13468 GCA_038048925.1 Garcialebias charrua
TTTTTTTTTTTTTCTTCTTTCGGCTTTTTCCCTGCGTTAGGGGTCACCACAGCGATCTAGTCGCATGAAGATTTGGCAGTTGTTTTTACGCCGGATGCCCTTCCTGACACAACCACAGACCACCGAGCAACCACAGCCCTCTGTGTGGAGCAGAGAGCTGATATCTAGGGTTCCCGGGGGAGCAGATGGTGTGGGTTAAGGGCCTTGCTCAAGGGCCCAGAGTGGGGAAGATGAGGGTGGAGACAGGTGTGACTGCTTCACTTATCCCACCCACATCTTTGATGTTGTCGGTACCGGGGCTTGAACCGGCGACCTTCCGATCACAAGCGCACCTTCTTAACCTCTGCGCCACCACTCCCACATAGAAGACACAAACTGTATGTAAATTGACAAAAAAACACCTCCCAAACAACAACAGAGGCTACTCAGAGAAACTTTGTTAGTCTAATTTACAGACAAGACATCCTTGCTCCCATCCAGTGTAAAACGTTTCGGAATCAAATCCAAAACTGAGTTATAAGTCTTAGAAAGTTGAAATCTCAGACCTCCTCCTCTGTTAAGAGAAGGTTTTTCTCTCTTAACATACAAAGCTTCCTTCTTAAGAGAGGAGGAGGTCTGAGATTTCAACTTTCTAAGACTTATAACTCAGTTTTGGATTTGATTCCGAAACGTTTTACACTGGATGGGAGCAGGGATGTCTTGTCTGTAAATTAGACTAACAAAGTTTCTCTGAGTAGCCTCTGTTGTTGTTTGGGAGGTGTTTTTTGTCAATTTACATACAGTTTGTGTCTTCTACCAGAGACCTCAAGGGAACCTCCTACTGTTAAGGTGTGATCTTTCAATTTACATGTATGTGTTACAAACCCCCAGGTGTGATGTGTTGTTTTGTTTTGTCAATTTAAATAGAATGGGCATGTTAGGTATTTTGTGGTGTTATTTCAGTTTCCAATTTCATATGTTGGTGCGTGGCTTGTATAAAACTTCTCGTTCTCACAGCTTTCATTCATTCAGAATTGAAAAAGACTTCTGGACAGAAGTCGAAACGTTTTCTGCAACAAATAAAGTCCAGTTGATCCTGTATTGAACGCCTTTTTTGATTTTATCATGTCCTGGACGACTGAGAATCTTCACCAGCAGTAGTAATAAATGTAAACAGTAGTAATAAATGCAAACAGTAAATGTAAACAGTAGTGTAAATGTAAACAGTAATATGACTATAGACAGTGATGTAATACAAATATGAGAAGTAGTGCAAATTAAATGAGCACATGACCGTGAGTTGAGTGAATTTGTCACATTTCATGCTCCCTGCCTTGTCTGCCTGTTCATCAGTTCCTGTTCAGTCACTCTGCCACACTCACCTGCCTGCAGCTGCAACCAAGCTCACGAGTTCCACCTGTTGTCTGTCCTATATAAGCTCTTCTCCCTCACCAAGTCTCTGCCAGATTGTCGAACACTTTCAGTCAGTAGATGTCCAGCGCCTTGTCCAAGCCCTCACCTGATCTCCTGTTCATGACCTCACGCCTGTCTCCTGGTTTTACTGGCCTGCTCGCTCCTTGCCTGGTTTGCTCTGCTTTTCTGATTCCTGGATCACGACCCTGTTTCTACCCACCGGACCGTGACCTGTCTCCCAGTTGAAGCGAGCTCTCTGCATTAAAGGCCTCTCTCGCCAACTTGCCCACCACCTCAGAATCCAAACCTCTGATTCGTGACAGAATTAGTGAAATTAAGCGCACAGATACACTGCTCTGCTTCCTCGGCTCCATCGTTCAGGGTTTTGTGATCGAAGTTGGTCCTTTTATTTCCTGAGCACCTCTCAGGACCCCGGCCCGGACCCTGGCCCGGCCCCGGGGGGCCCTTCAGGGCCAGAAACACTCAACAAACACAGGATCTCCTTGAAACGTTCGGCCACATTGTCACATTGTCATGTTGATGATCCCGAGGGTCCCGAGATAAAGAACCGTGGAGGAGGGGAACCTTCACCGCCCCCAGTGAGAACAGTTCTTTCACCTCGGACCGGTCCAAGGAGCACAGGGAGACAAAGGAGGAGGCGAGGGAGGAACTGATGACAAGACGGAGAGGAGGGATGATTTAACTTCATCCACTAAAGTTCTGTTTTAACCCACAGAACAAAACGTTCTGATCCTCATCTCTTTGAGACTATCAGAGCTCCAATGATGAGGGCTTTGTATTGTGCATGAGCACGTGCACACTCTTAATTTAATATACTCAGAGTTATTTATCTTTTCTGGAACCAAAAGCCTTGCAGAAAAAGTGAACTCAGAGCTTGTCAACCCCTCTCTGTTAACAGTCCCCCCTCCCCTCGACAGCCGGGTCCTGGTCCCGGTCTGGTTAAAGACCAAGTGTCAGATGATCTTCAGAGATGACCTCCAAGACAAAAGGGTCCGGCTGAACCCGGCTGTCAGCACCACAACTGTCCAGAGGAGATCGTTTTTCTCCAGGGGCGGAGCCAGAGGGGAGAGGGGAGCACAGGTGATTGTGACAGGTCAAAGGTCAGGTTTGAAGTCCTGGCCTCAGGGGGAATCTAATCTGGTTTGTCTTGTCCCTATCTTCATCTACATGAGACCAACCCTTCCCCCCACCCAGGAACAGAACGGAGCCTCCTGAGAACCATAAAGGAACCCGGAGAGGAACACCCTGTTGGAAAACCAGATGTTTGACAGGAACACGAGACTAACATGTCGAGTTTAATTCTTCATTTTCTTCTGTGTTTCCCTCTTCAGGGGTCTCCACAGTGAGTCCTTCTCCTCCATCTCTGTCCTCTGCATCCTCTGTCCTCACTCCAACTCCCTCCATGTCCTCTCTAACTGCATCCATGTGTCTCCTCTTTGTCTATTTCCTGACAGCTGCATTTCTGACATCCTTCTACCAATATACCCACTGTCCCTCCTCTGGACATGTCCAAACCACAGTCCCTCCTCTGGACATGTCCAAACCATCTCAGTGTGTCCTCTCTAACTTTATCTCCCAGTTGTTCAACATGTGCTGTACCTCTGATGATCTCATTCCTGATCTTCTCCATCCTTGTCTCTCCTGAGGAGAACCTCAACATCTTCATTTCTGACACTTCCAGTTCTTAATTAATTTATTAGAATTTTAAAAAAAAAGATGTACAAAGTCTTCAGGTTAGATCTGATAAAATAATCTAAATACAATTCCTGGTTGAGTTTTCTCTTTGTTCTTCCTTCATGGTGGCCACCGTAGAGAGCTGGGGTGTCGAACCCAATTATTAAAAGGGCCAAAATTAAAAGCTTGGTTCAGACCAAGGGCCAGTTTCAATCTATACATTACCTCCAGATAATCCTCGGGCTTTGAGTTTGAAACGTTCTGTAGGTTTGTCCTGATTAAAACCTTTAGCTAAAGAGAAATGAGTGAAAACATGGGCAGAACTAAAAACTGAAAGTAAAAGAACAGGGAGGCACGGTGGTTCAGTGTGTAGAACTGCTGCCTCTCAGCGAGAAGGTCGCCGGTTCAAGTCCTGGTCGGAACTTTTCTGGGAGTTTACATGTTCTCCCCGTGCTGCGTGGGTTTCCTCCCACAGACCAAAAACTTGCATGTTAGACTGATGGGTAACTCTAAATGGTCTCTAGGTGAGAGAAAGAGAGTGAATGGTTGTTTGTCTCGTTTGTCTCTATGTGTCTCTGTGATGGACTGGAGACCTGTCCAGGTGTCCCCCGCCTCTCACACAGTGACTGCTGGATATACTAGCGACCCCCACAACCCAGAAAGGAGTATGCGAGTAAAAATGATGAATGGATGGATAGAAGGATGGATGATGGATGCATGATGGATGTATGATGGATGAATGGTTGATGGATAGATAGATGGATAATTTGGAGTTTCAGAAAAAAGTTATAAAGATTGAATGAATGAATAAAAGATGCTCTTCAAAATAAAAGTCTGTCTTTAGACGGTCATAAAATATTCAGAAATCTTTGAGTTTGTTTAAAATAAATTGTTGTTTTCACATTTTACTGGACTTCCCGTTTCAGTTCCTGTTTATTTGATTCGGAAAATCAAGACTTCAGCTTCAGTTTCAGCTTCAACTTTTTGGAAGCCATTATGTCTCATATTTCAAATTAAAATGGATTAAAGGTTCAGTATGTAACTTTTCTAACAACATGTTTTAAACATATTTCTTCACTCTGTCACTACCTCCTGACATACTGATTTTAGACAAGTAATCTCTGAAAAAAACTATTGTCCCCTTGCTTCTCTAAAAGCATTTCTAAAAAGCCACAGTGACCCACCGTTAACCAGCCAATAAAAACAGATTTTGTAACCAGCCAATAAAAACAGAGCTTGAATTTGAATTTCAGCAGAGCTAGGGCAAGAGCAAGCCTCAGAGCCATATATGGCTCTGAGTGGGAGGGACCAGAAACGTGTCTCTGTTCAAAATTTTCCTAAGTTCCAGCGTGTTCCAGAAATTACATACTGAACCTTTAATGGAAATGCTTTTTAGTTTCCAAATAAAGCAGCACATTTTGACTCATGAATAAAATTTAAAATGAATAATCCAAACTGCATTTTCATTTTCTTCTTCGAGACTGCTCAATTTGTAAATTAATTAAAATGATAAATAAAATAACGTTTAACATTTAATTTTCAAAACATGTCCTAGTAAAAAGGGACCAAAATTCTTTTTGAAATGTCAATTTTGAAAATTAAAATGAAATAGCAGAAATGCTTTTTTATTTCAAAGTCAAGCTGCCTTTTTTGTCTAATAAATAAAATTTAAATTAAATCATTTTCATTTTCTAAATCAAGACTGATCATTGTGTAAATTAATTAAAGGGGACCACATATAGGTCTTTAAAATTTTTATGTTATGTCTGTGTGCTATCTTGACAATATTAATTCATTTTAATACACAAAATAATTCTTAGATAATCAATTATACCCTTTTTAATTCTGCCATTTTTAACTTTCGTTTTGAACGACCGGTTTCTGATACTGAGTTCTGAAGTCCACGCCCTTCAACGATCTGTTTACGCCCTCTGTAACAGCCAGTATCTGTAATGTGTTGTTGTTTTAAAATTAGCTCTTTTTTTATTACTCATTTGACTTACTGTTAGTGCTAGCTTAAGATAACTTACCGAAACCCGTCTGAGCGCGCCGCAATTTGCTGCTCCTTTTAGCATTAGACCACCCGAATCCGATGCTAATGTTAGCTTGTTCCTCTTCCGGTGTTCGCCAGCTCCGCTCGTTGCACGCGGCGATTTTGGGAGTTATCGCTGTTCCAGTCAAGACAACACAAAGTTCACCAAGTGTCTCCCGTAAATTAATCCGTAAGGAGAAGGTCCTCGCTGCTGCGAGGCTGCTGCGAGGCTGCTGCGAGGCTGTACAGTTGAAGCTCCGCTCCATCCGCCAGAAGAGGGTCCCGTTGCCGCCGGTCCCTACGCCGGCGGTCTGCTCGTTTTATTTCTGCCGGCTGCGCGTTGGGAGCGATCGCAAATACACTAAAAATTGAACTAAAACATAAAAATAACAATTATACTTTATTTATAAAGCCATTTAAAAAAAACACAGCTGCAACAAAGTGCTGTACACATGAAATTAAGAACATATAAACAAAAGATGAGATGAAATCATGAAAAACAACAGTCATGTGTTTAATACAGAAGTGGGTTGAGCCTAACCAGGGGTTGCTAGGTGAGGGGCTGGACTCAGGTTGGGGTGGGTTGTCCTCTCGCTTGTGACGTCACATGCGAGAGTATTTTAAAACAAAACTTATCTTATCACAGTAAAATAAATATACTTAGAGTAAATAAACCACTGGGTGCATTTCTTTGGCCTTAGGACTGTTTTTTTTATGAAGTACATACCCAAAGTTGAGTAAAAAAAACGTTAAAAAGTGAATTTTGCATGTGTGGTCCCCTTTAAAAAGATAAATAAAATAACGTTTAACATTTAATTTTCAAAACATGTCCCAGTAAAAAGTGACCAAAATTCATTTTGAAATGTCAAATTTGAAAATTAAAATGTATTAGCAAAAAAGCTTTTTCATTTCAAAGTCAAGCTGCCTTTTTTTGTCTCATAAATGCAATGAAAAATAAATCATTTTCATTTTCTTCTTCAAGACTGCTCATTGTGTAGCAGAACTGCAGAGGAAACTAAGAACAATTTTCATTTTCATTTTCACTCTCAACTGTGCTCAAAGTGTAACATTATTCAATCTCAGTTGGCAATTCCAAGTGGCTGCTTCACAACGCCCACTGAATCACTGATTGGTTGTTTTAGCAGCAGGCAGAGTTTTAGACAGGAAAGTGTCCTGCTTTTTTTTTCTTTTTTTTTCTTTTTTTATTGACAAACAGTGTACAAACGCTCGTTAAGGTACAAAGAAAAATGCAACATAAAAAAAATAAAAGAAAAATACAGAGTTGGGGTAAAATTATTACAATACAAATATATAACAGTAAGGCAAGTGTCCTGCTGCCGCTGGTTGGTTAAACACATGTCTCCCTCCAGTGCGCGCACACACACAGCTGCTCCGCTGCAGAGGCTGAAAAGCTATATATCAAAGTCAAAAGTCAAAGTCAACTTTATTGTCAGATCTGCAATATGTACTGTACAGGACATACACAGGACCGAAATTGCGTTTCTCTCAGTCCCTCGGTGCAACAGTAAACATCTAAACATTGAAACACTGAAACATATAATAATAGACATAAGCATAAAATAGTAAAACTAACACTGTCCTGAGTTTTTTTTTGCATAGTGGTATAAGAGTATGAAAATTTACACCAACTCTAAAACTAAAACTTAAACATTAAACATTTAATGAACATAATACTGGCCTGAGTTTTTGCATACTAGTATAAAAAAAGAGTATAAAAAGTATAACTAAAATAAACTAAGGGTTTCTAGCATTGACATTTGCAAAGTGGCAAAGCAGCGTATGAGTTAATGTACACAGTATATGTATGAGGTAGTAGTTGATGTTGTTATAGAGCTTTGGAGCGTGACGTCACTGGTCCACCGCGCACAGCATTGTGGGTAGTTTTTTTTGTAGTTTTTTTTCGATCCGCCATTTTTCCTGCCTTGCTCGTATTTTGTTCGAATCAGGTTTCAACAGCTTAGCAATGGTCCTAAATTGCTGTGTAATAGGATGCAATGTCCGTTCACACGACAGAAAAGGTAAAAAAATAGAAAACGGACTCTCGTTTTATAGTTTCCCTACCTGGAAACAACGCGAGGGCGAGCTTGTGTCGGCCATAACAAAAAGGAGGCATGGATATCAGCAGTGAGACGTCCTGATGTAACGTTCTCCACCATCACAAGATACATGCTTGTTTGTTCCAGACATTTCCATTCAGGTGAGTATTTTAAATCAGTTTACTGGAGTTGTGCCATTTTGTCAAGGTGTATCATGTTTTGGTCGAGTTCAGTGCATAGTGGGTCAACCAAGTTTAGGTCGGACATCTGTGTTATTTTAAAATAAACTGTTTAAAGTTGATTGTGTTGTCACATTGACTGTAGCATATTGTTTTTTATTATTAATTTATTTCTTTATTCATTTTATCAAAATAAATACCCAACAAAGACAAAAAAAAGAAAATATAAAATGAAAGGCAGCAGAAAGAAGAAACTATCTTATTATATCTGCCCCTTTTCCAAACAATCTATTCAAAGAATAATCTATAAGTAACAAAAAATGAGTAACTCATCTCAATTTTCAAATTTCAACATATTACACATTAAAGCACTTCATCTTTTAACAAAATGTGTCTGAATATTTAAGGGTAGTACATTGTTATGACATTTATACATCACCATTAAAATAAGGTAATCTACTAATGGAACTTCAGTAATTTCAACTAAAAAAATAATATACTAGATGGATGACAGTAATGTTTTCTGGCAATAATTATATTACTGATCTGCGTTCTCTTCAAGGCAAATCTTCTTATGAGATGGATGAGTCAAATCCCGACTGGGCTCCAACACTGCACTTGGCAAAATCAACAAGCAGTGGAGGCTGCAGGAGATGTGCAACAACCAGTGATGGAGGCTGCAGGAGATGTGCAACAACCAGTGATGGAGGCAGCAGGAGATGTGCAACAACCAGTGATGGAGGCTGCAGGAGATGTGCAACAACAAGTGGTGGAGGCTGCAGGAGATGTGCAACAACAAGTGGTGGAGGCTGCAGGAGATGTGCAACAACCAGTGATGGAGGCTGCAGGAGATGTGCAACAACCAGTGATGGAGGCAGCAGGAGATGTGCAACAACAGTGATGGAGGCTGCAGGAGATGTGCAACAACAAGTGGTGGAGGCTGCAGGAGATGTGCAACAACAAGTGGTGGAGGCTGCAGGAGATGTGCAACAACAGTGATGGAGGCTGCAGGAGATGTGCAACAACCAGTGATGGAGGCTGCAGGAGATGTGCAACAACAAGTGGTGGAGGCTGCAGGAGATGTGCAACAACAAGTGGTGGAGGCTGCAGGAGATGTGCAACAACAGTGATGGAGGCTGCAGGAGATGTGCAACAACAGTGATGGAGGCAGCAGGAGATGTGCAACAACCAGTGATGGAGGCTGCAGGAGATGTGCAACAACCAGTGATGGAGGCAGCAGGAGATGTGCAACAACCAGTGATGGAGGCTGCAGGAGATGTGCAACAACAAGTGGTGGAGGCAGCAGGAGATGTGCAACAACAAGTGGTGGAGGCAGCAGGAGATGTGCAACAACCAGTGGTGGTGGCAGCAGGAGATGAGCACCAACAGGTGATGGAGGCTGCTGAAGAGGAGCATGAGCAAGTTGTGGAGTCTGCGGTGGAAACCCCACGAGAGGACATCACTGTCGCTGCAGATGGGGAGGAGGAAGATGAACCAGCAGCAAAAAGGCGACAAACAGAATGTCAGTTGTGCGAACAAAGAAGAGCAGAAATTAATCGTCTCTTACAGGAAAACAGGGAGCTCAGGTCAGAGCTGAATAAAAAACAGCTAGACAAAGAATTTCTTAGAGGTGACACAAAAAAAGTCAGGTACTGTACTATACAGGACTTCATTGCTTTGCCGTATTGTTGTCATTGTTTGAATTTGAAATGAAACAGATCCATTTTGAAGTAAACATTTGATGTAATTAAACATTTCCAGTAAATGTGATGAACGTGTGAGTTAATACATTTTATAGAAAACACACAAAAATGTGCAAATATAAGTCAACAGCATGTTTTACATAATTATGTCTCCCTTGAAGTACAAGCTCTGAGAAATATCTTTAGGAAGCTTCATGCTTTCTGTAGACGTCCAGCCATGTCTGTGTGGTCCACACACGGTCACAGTGGTTTGATGATGCACCTGTGCAGAGTGGGTGATGCTTCTGCAGGTAAACTTCATCTCCTGCCTCCAGCTGCTGGATGCTGCATGTCTTGTATCTGTGAGGGAACTTCCTCCAGGCAGCAGCGATCACACCGAGTCCATCAGAAGATGCTCCAAGTTCAGGAGTTGGTGTTTATGATGAAACCACATGCTTTAACTTTAAGATTTTTTTTACTGCTCGCTGTATTTTAATGTAGGCGTTTTGATGATTCACACACCATTTTATTTCTGTGTGTAGACACACTGTTACTCAGCATGACCCACGGTGTTCTGGTGGCTCAGAGTCAGAGCAGAACCTGTGAACAACACCATTAAAATGGTGAATGAAAAGACAATGTATAATATATATATATATATATATGCATCTTAATACATATACTGTATATAGTGATTATAGTAATCTAATCAAGATTTGAAGTCTACATGTTATTAGACATGCTCAAGTCATTAAAAATAAGGTAATTTTCAACTTGGACCCTTGTAATTTAGTTAAAAAACATACTTTAAAAATAAAGTCTTCTCAGTTTTTAATACTCCTAGCATACAGAAGGTTGTTTGATTCTGAAAGAAATGTAAATTAATAATTTATGTACAATTAGGAGCCAAAAACAACGTACCTTCAACGTATTTACAATCTGGGGGCTTTAAAAATGTCCAAATCATCTACCCAGCTGTTCATAGATTGGACCAGCTCTCCCAGTGAATTGTAATTATAAAAATTATTTGTGGTGTAAACACTGACACAGACCAGGTCTGCTAAAATGACTGTGAAGGGAATGTCAGTGGAGGCAAGGATTACTCCAGGTCTCTGCTCCATTTATTTATTTATTTCAAACG
Organism: Garcialebias charrua; assembly: GCA_038048925.1. NCBI lineage: Eukaryota > Metazoa > Chordata > Actinopteri > Cyprinodontiformes > Rivulidae > Garcialebias > Garcialebias charrua. The sequence continues at coordinate 12,780 of JBBPBX010003551.1, forward strand.
GGCAACATTTCCAATTATACCGATTTTTTCCATGTAGTTTTTTTTTCTCACCTGGGAGAAGCTTATTAGGATACAGTCCACTTTATTTTGCCTGCTTTTCAGAACCGTGACGGAAGAAATCTCCTGAATTTCTTTTATTTTTTCTGAGGGCAACAAACATGGCGGTCGAAACGGGAACGCCCCGACACGCCCCCGACACCCGCCCACACAGTGACGTCTGCTCCAAAGCTCTATAGAGGCAAAAAGTGGCATATGCAGTAAGGCACATTGGGCATCCCTAAATAAGACCGTTCAGAGCACACTGTATATGTTAGTGTTGCTGAGTTTAATTTCTGTTAATAACTGATTACAAATCAGCTTATTTTACATGGACGCAGCCAGGATTTTCTAAGGGGCCATTCCTTGAAAGCAAAACTGGAACTATAACATGCAACATAATTGGTGGTCCAGTGGTTAGAGTGTTGGGTTTCTGTTCCAAGCCTTTTATTGACTCGGGTTCGAATCTCAATCGGGACAACTTATTTTACGTTTGTCTTTTATTGGAGAAAAAAAGAAGTTTGTGTTAATGCCTGGGGTTAACACACACTCCTTTTTTTTTCTCCAACATGAGCATGCACGTTGAGTGTGAGAGTGCACGGGAACAGGAGCTCTCCTGAGAAAGTCCAAACAGGAAGAGAGACACATTTATC
>JBBPBX010003551.1:13520-40568 GCA_038048925.1 Garcialebias charrua
CACACACACACACACACACACACACACACACACAGGTTTGTTTTGCTATCTTTATGGGGCCATTGCATTGACTTCCATTCATTTTTCATTCATTTCTATAGCCTAACCTTGACCTTTACCCTAAACCCAACCATTACCCAATACATACATTTACCCTAAACTTAACACATCCTAAATTCATACCTCAGTCCTTAACCTAACCCCTAACGCACCAACAGGACTTCTTCTTATGGGGCCCGGGTTTTGGGCCCCATAAGGAGCTGTTGGTCCTCACAATGTAGTATAAGTTGGAAAAATTGGCCTTACAAAGTAGCATAAAGAATGACACACACACAGCAGGTCACATTCAGCCTCTGTGCTTTCCACCACTCTGCTCCGGAACAATGGCTGCTTCCTGAAGACACGGGGTCGCAGTGACGCCGTGAGCAACCAGCCGGCCGCATGTGAAAGCTCCCAGTGTGACAGTTGGGAGGTCTGAACATCCAGCTGTCACTCACTGGCCCAGTTCTTTTAAATCAGGCAGGTTCCTCCTCCAGCTGCTCGCATCAAACACTCACATCTGGTTTGTTGCTGCTGGTCACAGCAATGATTCAGACTTTAAAACCAGCTTCAGCTCTCAGACCTGGAGGTTCTGACTGGGTCACGGGATCACTCAGAGACCCATCGGATCTGTGGAAAAAGTTCTACATGTCAGGTCAGGACGAAAGTCCTCTGGTCTTGATCTGAGGTCAGTCCAATTGCGAAGCTCCATCTTGTTTTTATTTATTTCACAAAAAACTGCAAAATCCAGAAGATGTTCAGGAAAAACTGGTTCCAGTTCTGCTGGCTCCACAGGATCTCAGAGGTTCAGGATCAGCCAGGATCAGTGGAACCACCTCTGATCTGGGTCAAATAGGCGTGTTACTTAGCACATCAAGACGGAAAGACATCAGCAATGACCTAAGGGAGGCAGCTACTGCTGCCCGTCAACCTGTGAAGGGTCAAAGGTCGTTCTGAAACGTTCTGGACTCCGTCGATCTACAGAGAGATTCTTCACAAAACATTTCAGACAGCAGATTCACCCTGAAGGTCAGACCGTGCACTCTACAGGCCTCAATCAGCAGGTCCAAGATCAAAAGTCATGGCCTCCCCTCTCTAAAAACAACATGGCCGCTCAACTCAGGTTTGAAAAGTCTCATCTGAAGGAGTCACACAAGACTTCTGGTCCAGAACCAGATCAGAGGGCAGATGTTTACCCAGAATGCACTGCAGTAAACAGCTCCTCCCAGGTGTCAGCACGGTGGTGGAGGGCTGGTGGTTTGGGCTCCTGTCAGTCACTGTGGACTCTTTCATTTTTAGTTCTGACTTGGATCTTTAGCAGTCCTTCTGAGTTCCAACAGAATGCACCAAAGTTCTCCAAACATCCTGGTCCACATCGTGCCTTCAGTGTGAGGACACAACCCGTGACGGATCCACCCGGTCCAGTCTTCATCCCTCCACTCAAAGATGTCTGTTTCGGTTGGAGAAGCTTCACACTGGTTCGCTCCTTTTCATCAATGTTTCTGGAGTTTCACTGGATTTAAACAGGACTTCCTCTTTACAAATGTTCCGTTGTAAATGTTTGCTCCGGAAACTGTTCCTGGACATCAACTGTCAAAACAACACCAACGGGTTTGTTTGAGGCTTAGTTTTCAATCTGCGTTTTTTTGGTTCTGTTCACTCTGTGGTACTGGATTAGAACAGAGTTCTGTTGAAGTTCTGGGCTGCAGCTGAGAAATCACCCGCTTCGAACGTTATCAACCATTAAATGGCCATTATCCGTTATTATCATCCCCATACGTAGCGGTCAGACTTCTCCTCCTGTACCTCCCAGGAGGTTTAAAGGTACATTGCCACCATTGGTAGCGATGACAGCAGGCTCCGTCTTTAGCTATGTGTTAAAGTTTATAGTAAAGGGTCTAGCGTTAGGTTTAGGGTCTTGATTAGGTTTAGGCACAAGGATAAGGGGGTTAACTTTAGGGTTGGTCCTCTGGGTCAGGTGTAAGGTTAGGTTTAGGAAAACGGTTATATAAGCTGAAAAAAAAAAAACCACTTCCGGGTTTACGGCAAGACGCTGCCTACTCACAGCAATAATAACGCAAATAACGTTCTTTTAAACCTGCTAGGAGGTAGGTTGGACAGTTTTGCCGCTATATATGGGGATGATAACAACTACAGGTAATAACGCCCATTGAATGGACTGATAACATCCGAAGCCGCTGGAGAAATGGTCATCTTATTTTCAGCCACAACAACAAATAAGAGAAAAATTTCTCCTTTTGTGTTTTTCTAAGTGCAGATGGATGAAGGCAGGAAGTCCCGGTGATCGGTGGTGGCAAAGCATGAGGCGCCCTGGCAGGAGGTCCAATCCGTCTCTGATTACCGTATTTTCCGGTGTATAGGTCGCACCTTTTTATGGTTTTTTCAAGGCCTGCGACCTATACACAGGTGCGACCTATATATGGCTTTTTATCACTTTCGGCTAAAGACATTTTTAAATCCAGCTCGTTTCACAATTACGTTCATTTATTAAGGAAAAGTTCAGCTCAGACACATATTTGCTATAATTTTTTATCAAACAAACAATTGTTTTTAAGTGTTAATCTTCTTAAAAGCCTTGCTGTGCGCTCCTGTGGCAGACATTTGCAGCAGAGCTAAACGTAGGTGCGACCTATACACCAGTGCGACCTATCTAGGGATTTTTCCAATTCTTTGGCAAGAATTGGATGGTGCGACCTATACACAGGTGCGACCTATACACCAGAAAATACGGTACTGTCCCAGCGTCCTCTTCAGTACCAGAGCCTGACAAACACGCTGTGAAATCAGACCAAAGCGTCGGCGGCGGGGAGCCCTGACGAGAACTCACAGGATCAGCCGAAGAGTAATAGTAAGTAAGTAAGTAATGTTTATTTCTAGAGCGCTTATCACAGACATAAAATCACAAAGCGCTGTACAACAAAATCAATGGCAAAAGTATACACAGAATAAAACAAGCATAAAATCTACAAATATCAATCAATGCAAAATACAATAAAATCATGACATAAAAGCCTGAGCAAATAAAAGTGTTTTCAGTTGTTTTTTAAAAACCTCAACAGAGTCAGCAAAACGAAGCTGCAGGGGCAGACTATTCCAAAGCCTGGGGGCCACTGACTGAAAGGCCCTGTCCCCTTTAGTTTTCATCCGCGTACGTGGAACATCCAAGAAGTTCTGGGTCTGTGATCGTAGGTCACGGGCAGCAGAGTATTTAGTCAAAAGCTGACAAAGGTATACAGGAGCCTGGCCATTTAAAGCTCTGTACGTGAGCACAAGGACTTTAAAACGGATTCTAAACTCAACTGGGAGCCAGTGAAGTGAATGCAGAACTGGAGTGATGTGGCAGTATTTACTGGATCTAGTGAGAAGTCTGGCAGCTGCGTTCTGTATCACTTGTAGGCGTGATACAGAAGACTTGTCCAGGCAGGTAAAAAGGGCATTGCAGTAGTCTAGACGTGATGACACAAAAGCGTGAATAATGTTTTCCAGTTCAATTCTGGACACCATAGGTCGTATTTTAGAAATATTTCTTAAATGAAAGAAACAAGAACGGGAAATAGTCTTAATGTGAGTCTCAAAACCTAGTGATGATTCAAATGTGACTCCAAGATTTCTTACTTTTGCTTTGGCTGCTGGGCAGAAAGAGTTAATTTTCTGATTGATTTCAGAGTGAAGGTGACTGGGAGCAGAAATCAAAGTCTCTGTCTTACTGGTGTTTAAAACCAAAAAGTTACTGGCAAGCCAGTCACTTATACGGGACAAGCATTGGACAAGGATGGATAACAAGAGCCGAGAAGCTGCTCCGCCTCGCCATCCCTCAAATGCTCATCCTCGCTCCTGGTTCTGAAGCTGTAGAACCAGGACCTGGGTCCAAACTCTGGCAGCTAGTCGTAAGTTTTACATGGTTTGTGTCATGTTACCATACCATACCATACCATTTTATTTATAAAGCACTTTAAACAGGAACAAGTCCACACCAAAGTGCTGGACAAACAAACACGCAACAGGCAACACAGACAATGAAGTACAACACGAAAAACATAAAAACATTGCAGATCATAAATAAAACGATCCAATACAAATCAGCTGGCATTGAAAGCGATGGAGTAGTAGTGAGTTTTTAACCGGGATTTGAAAACCGAATCCTGAGTCACCAGTTTTCACTCTGTTGTTTTGTGGTTTTCTCTGCGTTTTTGCAGCTTCATTTTTTTGGTTTCAGGAAGCTGCTTTTATGGTAAATGGAGCTTACAGTATTTTCTGGTGTATAGGTCGCATTGTCCAATTATCACCAATAGATTGGAAAAATCCCTAGATAGGTTGCACTGGTGTATAGGTCGCACCTACGTTTAGCTTTGCTGCAAATGTCTGCCACAGGAGCGCACAGCAAGGCTTTTAAGAAGATTAACACTTAAAAACAATTATTTGTTTGATTAAAATTACAGCAAATATGTGTCTGAGCTGAACTTTTCGAAACCCGGGACCTTCCGGTTCTGAGCCGACTGCCCTGCCTACACCATCTCAGCCCCTAAGATCGTGTTTTTTTTAGATCGTGGTTCTAGAAAAGTTCTCAGAGTTTATTCTTAAAGGTGGTCAGTTTGAACTAAATTCCATAAAGGCTCACCAGAGAGTGATTTTTTTGTGTGGACCAGAGAGTCCACATCTCTGGTCTGGAGATATGAAGAAGCCAACTGGTTCCTCAAGACATTCTGTCAGAGGTGATGGGGTCAGATCTATGGACTATCTAGTCCATGTAGTACCAAACCAAGGCCCACCCTTGAGCTCATTCCGAGTGGGGATTGGACTCCGTGGAGGCAGAACCTGTTTGTGTGCGTTCTGGACAGAATCTCAGCTGGTGAGGGTCCTGTTTGCAGATGATGGACTGTCATAGGAATATAGGCTGATTTCTGTCCTCACACAGACCAGTTTGACAGTTTTAGTCTCTGGTTGGTCCAGAGACTAAGTCCATTGAATTTCATGAGGTCCATCACATCTTCATCTCTTGGTTGGTGTCCACTCCACCTTTCTCTTGTGGTTGGTGTCCACCATACTTTTATCTCTTGGTTGGTGTCCATCACACCATCATGTGTTGGTTGGTGTGCACTACACTTTCATCTTTTGGTTGGTGTCCACTACACCTTCATTTGTTGGTTGGTGTCCACTACACCTTCATTTGTTGGTTGGTGTCCACTACACCTTCATTTGTTGGTTGGTGTCCACCATACCTTTATCTGCTGGTTAGTGTTCACCACACCCTAGTATGTTGGTTGGTGTTCATCACACCTTAATTGGATGATTGGTCTCACACTTCACTAGGTCCACCACACCTTCATTTGATGGTTGGTTTCCACCATACCTTCATGCATTGGTTGGTGTGCACCACACCTTCATCTGTTGGTTGGTGTCCACCACACTTTCATTTGATGGTTGGTTTCCACCATACCTTCTTGCATTGGTTGGTGTGCACCACATCTTCATCTGGTGGTTGGTGTCAACCATATTTTCATCTGGTGGTTGGTGTCAACCATACTTTCATCTGTTGGTTGGTGTCCTCCATACCTTCATTTGTTGTATTGGTGTCCACCATACCTTCATCTGTTGGTTGGTATTCATCACACCTTAATTCCATGATTGGTGTCCGTCACACTTCACTAGTTCCACCATACTTTCATTTGTTGGTTGGTGTGCACCACACCTTCTTGCATTGGTTGGTGTACTGTGCACCACACCTTTATCTGTTGGTTGGTATCCACCATACTTTCATCTGTTGGTTGGTGTGCACCACACCTTCTTGCATTGGTTGGTGTTCACCACACCTTTATCTGTTGGTTGGTATCCACCATACTTTCATCTGTTGGTTGGTGTGCACCACACCTTCTTGCATTGGTTGGTGTTCACCACACCTTTATCTGTTGGTTGGTATCCACCATACTTTCATCTGTTGGTTGGTGTGCGCACCACACCTTCATGCATTGGTTGGTGTGCACCACACCTTCTTGCATTGGTTGGTGTGCACCACACCTTTATCTGTTGGTTGGTATCCACCATACTTTCATCTGTTGGTTGGTGTGCACCACACCTTCATGCATTGGTTGGTGTGCACCACACCTTTATCTGTTGGTTGGTATCCACCATACTTTCATCTGTTGATTGGTGTCCACCATACTTTCATCTGTTGGTTGGTGTCCTCCATACTTTCATCTGTTGGTTGGTGTCCTCCATACTTTCATCTGTTGGTTGGTGTCCTCCATACCTTCATCTGTTGATTGGTGTCCACCATACTTTCATCTGTTGGTTGGTGTCCTCCATACCTTCATCTGTTGGTTGGTGTCCACCATACTTTCATCTGGTGGTTGGTGTCCTCCATACCTTCATCTGTTGGTTGGTGTCCTCCATACCTTCATCTGGTGGTTGGTATCCACCATACTTTCATCTGTTGATTGGTGTCCACCATACTTTCATCTGTTGGTTGGTGTCCTCCATACCTTCATCTGTTGATTGGTGTCCACCATACTTTCATCTGTTGGTTGGTGTCCTCCATACCTTCATCTGTTGGTTGGTGTCCTCCATACCTTCATCTGTTGGTTGGTGTCCTCCATACTTTCATCTGTTGATTGGTGTCCACCATACCTTCATCTATTGGTTGGAGAGTCTACCACACCACTGGGTGAAGAAGACTTCCATCTGGAGTTTAACATTTCTTAAAGAGCCTTTAACCCCCAGTGATGGATAGAACAGAGGAGGTGATTGATCCATCGTATCCATCATCCAGCCTGTCTCTGGCTCAGTATGGTGGCTTCCCTGGGCTCCTTTGTGCTGCACACGTGCTCCTGTCGACCCATGTGTGCACAAAGCAGCCTGTATCCTCCCGTTGGGTGGGTTGGGGTGTTGGACCGGTCCCATTCGGTCCCCATCACTGTCAGCAGAGCCCTAACTCCTTCTCCATGTGTGATTGTGTGTTTGGAGGGTCCAGATGTTGGATGCAGGAGGACAAGTGGAGTTCGGGGGGGGTGTTTGATATTGAGCTCAAGTGTCAGACGTGGTCTAAGATGTCTCCGAGCCCAAAGTGAGTCCTCTCTTCCTGTGTTTCCCACCTCATCCATCTCACTGACAGTGGCAGAAACAGAAGCCTCCCAAAGCGCTCCGACAGAACCCTCGGAGAACGGTGGGAGGCCAGGCCCGCTTTGTAAGGAGGCCTTGTCTGCAGGAGAAAGGACTGTTCACAGGCCGGTCCAGTCACTGAGGACACCCCGCCGTCAGCGCGTTGACCAGCGTTTGGATCTGCACTGAGCTGCGAGACCCCCGAGTCATTCATCTAACGGACAGGTTAACACCTAATCCCTCAGCTTCTCCTGCACCCTGACAGAAACAACAACTGTTTTCAAAATTGTTAATAAAAAACAGAACTTCTCCACGGGTTTGTCTGGGATCAAATGAACCTTCATGGCAGGGCCGGCCCAAGCCTCCATGGGGCCCTAAGCGAAATTTGTTTGGGGCCCTCTATTTCTGCTAATAATGTGGATTACTGCAATAAACAGTCACATCAGATAATTCACCCACCTAACATAAACTCACTGCAACTCTGAAAGCCCTGTTTACATTATCCTATATGTATCATCTAGTTGAGGGGTGTCAAACTCATTTTTATTCTGGGCCACATCAAGATCATGAATGTCCTCAAAAGGCAGGACACTGCAGAATGTATTGATAAAACGACCTATTAACAAACTGGTAAAATATAACTTTCTCTGCATTCAATGACTACTTCTAAAAATTAAATATTTTATGTTTGAGAAATTTGGCATTATAATCACAAAAACGGATTTGATTTGATTAATAAAGTGCAAAGTAATACTGAAGTACACAACTGTTATCTTGAAGTTCTGTCTCTGTGGAGTCACAGAAATGGTTATGGCGGGCTGGATTTGGCCCACGGACCTTGAGTTTGACACATGTGATCTTGTGGTACTAAAAGTGACAAAAGAAAGAAGAAGAAAAAAAACCACCAGTATGCAATGGATTTTACAGCAAATGTGTTGTCTGGTTTATTATCTTTGGTTTTAAAGAACTGCAACAGTAATGTTCAGAAGTAATTTTTAGTGTAAGATGAACAACAAACAACAGATAAAATAATTTAGATACATACAAATAAATTAAATTGTGGAAAAACAGACAAATTAAAATAAAATAACAAATATCAAGGAAATCCTTACGATAAGAAAAGATAGAACATTATTGATCCCGCAGGAAATTGTTGTGCCAGAGTACTTTAAATAATGTAAATTAACAATTACCGGTACTTGAAACCGCATAAAATGGTTAAAAAAAGAAATTTAAAGCTGAATAATTAGTTCTTAACTATGTAAATGTATGCAATAAATTGCAAAAGCGGAACTTATAATATTAAATAGAATCATATTGAAATCATTACCCAAAAAATTAAACTTAGGGGCCCTAAGTAAGCAGCCGCTTAGTTTGCTTATGCCCTGCTTTATGGTCACTCAGCTCAGAGAGCACACATCCAGCTTGTTATATTTTCAGTTTGTGGTGGATTTTGTGAGAATAAGTTCATTTTTGGATGTTTGCTTAAAGATCCTCATTAGGATCTAACCTGCAATTAGTGAGGTCTGGCCGCGCTCAGTGCAGCCGCAGCTTCACGAGTTCCCGGATCATCTCTAGTTTTTAGTAATTTTAAAAGTGTTTTTGTACCTGACTCTGCGCGTGTTTTGCGGGTGAATTACAGCCGAACTGATCTGTTAAGAATTGGAGCGGATTTACCACAGGGCACAGCTGAAATCAGCAACGAACTCAAATCAGAACTCGGAAGATTGGACCTGCTAAAAACGTCCTTCTGGAAGCAGATGCACTCCAGGGGAAAGAAAAGGAAGCGCTGCTCACGAGGAAAGAAGCGGGGTTGTCGTGCAGGAATTATGACGAGAATGCGGAAAGACGCTATAACCGGTAAACCCCCGATGCCGGCTCTTTTCCTGTCTAACGTTCGCTCACTCGACAACAAGATGGATCTACTTCGTTTGAGGGTAACCACGTCGGAGGAGATGAGAAGATGTTCCGTGCTTTGTCTTACGGAAACGTGGATTTCTGAGGAGACTCCAGACTCTGTTTACGAGCTGGACGACCGGCTCTTTTTCAGAACAGACCGGTGCTTCGAGACTACGGGGAAAACGCGAGGTGGCGGTGTTTGTATTTACGTACACAAAGATTGGTGCACGAACTGTGCTGTGATAAAAAGAGCTTGTTCAGCTGCCGTGGAGTTGATCACAATAAGATGTAGGCCGCATTATATGCCACGTGACTATTCAGTGATCGTAATCAGCGTTATTTACATAGCACCCGATGCTAATGCTAATGACGCCCAGGGAGAGATTCATGACTTACTCACCTCGCTGCAGTGTAAATATCCTGAGGGGCTTTTCATTGTTTGCGGGGACGTCAATCACGTGGATCTCCAGGTGTCCCTCCCAGCCTTCAATAAGAACGTCTTCGCAGCTACGAGAGGAGATAAAATACTCGACCAAGTCTTCACAAATGTAAAGGGGGCATACACGGCGAAGACACGCCCAGCGCTCGGATCTTCCGATCACGACTCTCTGATTCTGGCCCCAAGAGAACTCCCTCCACTCAGGCGCTCAAAGCCGGAACAAAGAGAAATAACAATCTGGCCTCAAGATAGTTCCCCCATGTTGAGAGACTGTTTTGAGAGGACAAACTGGTCTGTTTTCAGAGAAGCAGCCACTGATGGTAGTTCAGTGGACATGGAACTGTACGCTTCCTCAGTCCTGGGTTACATCAGTACATGCTCTGAAAATGTATCCATAAAAAAATATGTGAAATCCTACCCGAACCGGAAACCCTGGTTAAATAAAGAAGTTCACGCCTTGCTAGCAGCCAGAGACACTGCATTCAAGTCAGGAGATAAAGTGGAACTGAGAAAGAGCAGGAATGAACTGAAGGATGGCATTAAGAAGGCCAAGGCCACGTATGCACAGAGGATCGAGGGACAGTTCACCTCACAAGACCCACGGAGCATGTGGAAGGGTATTAAATGCATAACAGATTACAAAGGCAAAAACAAACAATGCCCCAGGGACCCATCTCTGCCTGATGCCCTCAATAAGTTTTATGCACGTTTTGATGATCCAAACAGACCTGCTAGCACCAGACTCACCTCATCACCAGATGAAGAGCATCTCAGGGTGTCCGCAGCAGAAGTGAGAGGCAGTCTCAGAAAGATTAATCCTCATAAAGCAACCGGACCAGACAACATCCCAGGGAAAGTTCTGAAGGAATGTGCGGACCAGCTCTGTGAGGTGCTGGCTGACATCTTCACCACCTCACTTGCACTGGAGTCAGTTCCCACCTGCCTGAAGACCGCGACCATCATCCCAGTCCCAAAGAGCTCCACAGTGACTGGTCTGAATGACTATAGACCGGTGGCCCTCACCCCGATAGTCGCTAAATGTTTTGAGAAACTGGTCATGTCCCACATCAAGGCAACCGTCAACATCAATGAGGACCCTCATCAATACGCATACCGTGAGAACCGATCAACAGAGGACGCCATTTCTTCCGTGGTCCACACTGCTCTCACCCACCTGGATCAGAAAGACTCATACGTGCGTCTGCTCTTTGTGGACTTCACATCTGCCTTCAACACCATGATCCCCCAAACTCTGATAGACAAACTATCTACACTTGGACTAAGCCCCTCTATTTGTAACTGGATACTAGACTTCTTAACAGACAGACCACAGTCCGTGAAGATCCACAACTTCTCCTCCTCCACCATAACCCTCAGCACTGGCTCTCCTCAGGGATGTGTGCTGAGCCCCCTTCTGTTCACTCTGCTCACATATGATTGTACAGCCACACTTCCAGGCTGTCATATTGTTAAGTTTGCAGATGATACAGCGGTGGTGGGATGCATCACAAACAATGATGAGTCCAGCTACAGACAGGAGGTGGAACACCTGGAGAGCTGGTGCAAAGAGAATAATCTTCACATGAATGTGAAGAAGACAAAGGAGATGATTGTGGACTTCAGAAGGAACAAACACACCCATGCCCCACTGAAAATAGGTGGGTCTGCAGTGGAAGTGGTCTCCAGCTACAAATACTTGGGTGTACACATGAATGATAACCTCAGCTGGAGCAACAACACCACCAGCCTGATCAAGAAAGGTCATCAGAGACTCTACTTCCTCAGACGGCTGAGACGAGCTGGTCTGAGCAGCCCAGTTCTCACCTCCTTCTACAGGTGTGCAGTGGAGAGCATCCTGTGCTCCAGCATCAACGTGTGGCATGGAGGCTGCACAGTTGAAGAGAGGAAAGCTCTGCAGAGAGTGGTGAAGGCTGCACAGAAGTCTGTTGGAGTCAGTCTCCCCACCATCACAGACATTTACACCTCTAGATGCAGGAAAAGAGCCACCTGTATCATGAAAGACCTCACTCATCCAGCACACTCACTCTTTGCCCCACTCCCCTCAGGACGGAGGTTGAGGAGCATCAAGTGTAGAACCACTAGACTGAGGAACAGCTTCTACCCTGAGGCTGTTAGACTCATGAATAAATAAAAATAAAATTAAAATAAACACTGCAAAATATCACATCATGGTGATGCTGATATGTTTTCTTGTTGCTGTGTTCATCTGTGTTCATCTGTGACCATCTGCTCATACAAACTCATGTTCGTGCTGCTGTTTATTCCCACTATATTAGGCTTAGTGTATTACTAGTTGATGTTTTTCTTAGTTAGTTCTCGATGTTATTACTGTTTTTCTCTTTCATTTGTTGTTGGATGTAACTGGGACCTCGTGTACATAATCTCGTTTTCATCTCATGTACCACATGCGGTGCAAATGACAATAAAGACTCTCTGACTCTGACTCTCTGACTCTGATGACCCAGCAGAACTACTGAAGACAACACCAAACCAAACGGACAAGAATGCAGCCTTAAACAAAGATCTCTCAAACCGCAGCTACATCACTAGATGAAGTAAATTTACTAAAATAATTCCTCGTTTCTTTATCTGAAGGAAAGCCATCAACACCTCAGATAGTGGGGGATTTTACCTCAGTTTTTAATGGATCCGAAGACAAACAATGGGAAATGCAGTGTTTAGTTTCTGGCCTAATGGAAGATCAGACCTGGATTGGGTGGGGGTGGTGTGTGGGGGTGGTGGGGGAGTAGGAAATAAAACAATGCAAAGGCCAAAGACAGGAACAATCACAGGAAAACAATTGAAAATCATTGGTGCTGTTCTGCAGTAACCACCCAGCGAGTCCTGCAGCAGATCAGCAGGACTGGAACCAGAAGGCTGTTGGGTGGAGGTGTGGGGGGTAACCTCACTTCTGTTCCTTCATCCACACAACAGAACCAACACCGTCCTCACACTGAACTCAACTCAGCTGAAACACTCGCCTCCTCTTAGGGATGCACCTAATCTTAGCTGACCTTTNCCCCCAGGGTGAACCCCGAGACTTCCTGGTCGCTCGTCGGACCCACCCTGACCTGTAAACATTGGTAACAGGAAGAAAGAAAAAAGAACCATAAAAAGTTAAAGATGTGAGGAAACGTGTTTCTCATATTCTTCAGGTGAATCAAGCTCCTCCCACCTGTCTCAGGTAGCTCCTCCCTCATAATCTGTTTCGTCCCTCCATGTTTGGCTGAACTTCCACTTCATGTTTATGGATTTTCTGACGTTTGTTCTGTTTAAAGAACGATTTCAGTTGTTTTGGTACCAAACATCGGTCTGCATAAGTCTGAGCCCAACGAGCCGAACTTTCATTTCACCATGAGACGATCTGAGCTGAGATTTGAGGTTTTCTAACCTTTAAGGCTGAGTTAGACTTTCGCTTTGGTCCGCAATGCGTTTACAGTGTCGCCTCGGTGTTTATAGTTGTCCCACGGCGGCGCATGGCAAAGTGCTGTTCTTTTACGGACCAGCAGGAGGCAGTACCCTCTAAAACCTGTGCATATGTTGCAAGAAAGGTGTAGAAGAAGAAATCTACCGTAGAAGAAGAACTGTTTGACGTCACACAACAAAAACAAATAGCTTTCTGCTCGCGTGCTGAACTGTTGTCTTTATTTGCGGTTTTAATGCATGGAGTCAGCGGAGGAGAAAGCGATCACGTGACTTTTGGCGAAAAAACAAAAGAAAAGTCCGACTCCAGATCAGGAATGAAGGATAATTTAATACATTTTGTGTCACAAAACATTCCTCCATGCGTCGCGACTCCGTCTCCACGACCACAGCGGCGCAAACAGCTGCAGGCTCCGGCGTGAAGAGGGTGAAGGCTGTCGGTCAATCAAATCGTAGCGCCCACCGCGCGCGCGCAGGGCTTGCGGAGTTTCAAAAATTCAGAGGTGCACGGCACGCGCTAATCCCCTGCGCGGGGCCAACGCGCAGGGGCGGGGACTGTGAAATTGCGTCACTTTTGGAGCGCGCACCCTCGCGCGCTGCGCGTCGCGTCAAGTATAAATAAGGCTTTAGCCCTCTCCCAACTAGGCCTGTCATGATAACAAATGTTGCTGGATGATTAATTGTCTCGGAAGTTATTGTGATAAACGATAATATTGTTTGAAATTTGACAATAATTACTAATTATTGTCAAATTTAAGAAAATGTGTTGGTTAAATTTTCTGTTTAGTACCTTTTTGTGACCACTGGATGGCAGTATAAGACTGTTTGAACCGAAGGATGGATAGTGAGGGAGTGAGCAACGTGTCTCTTTAATGGTGCATTCAGACCTAACAGCGTTTCAACGGCAGGAGCGTCTAGTTTACATGCAAAGTCAAAGGGGGACGCGCTTCCAGCCGCGTCTTGGCGTCGGGCGTCACGTCACGTGCGTGTTGAGCGTGCTGGAAAGCGTTTTTCCGTGCACGTGAACCCGCGTCAGCCTCCAAAGCACTCCTTGATCCAGCTGAAGATTTCGCGGTTCAAACGTTCAAACGCCGTTCAACTCTCCCTGATTGGTTGATCAGGGAGAGTCGGGGGGAGAAGAGAGGGGGTCAGGGGGAGAGGGGGAGAGTCCCTATGTGACGCGGAAACGATTGCGCAACTATGTGACGTATTGTTTGTGGGACACAGAAAAAACCCGCGGAGTCATGGACTATGGAAGAGAAACTCATTGTAGCTGTGTGTTCGCGACAAGGACGACCAGTCAAGTCTGCTCCACAGAGACAGAAATAAAAAGCTCCTCGCCTGGCGGAGTGCAGTGGACTCGGTATACTGGTAAGCTCCTCCCACACACCCAGCAGCAGTTTCGCGTTCTGGCGTTCTGGTCCAAGTAGGTCTGGACACCAAGTGCGTCCACTTGCGTGCGTGACGAGCTTTTTGGAAGTTGAAATGCTGTTCGGTCTGAATGCACCATAAGAAAAATGGGAGGAAGGCCCCTTGACTTGGCATGAACCTTCTCTCCTTCCTGTTTTTCAGTTCTCAAAATGGCAGACGGTCGGTGTGGTATGAGCTCTTTAGCATTGCATTTGTCAAACAAAGCTTTTACTAATAAATCAGTTAACAAGTTCTAAGCTTCTTTTTGCAGAGAAATACAACTTTTTAAACGAAGGCACATGTTTCAACTGTGAATTTTGGAGCTTCTACAAGACAGGTTTTTTCCCCGAGGTCGGCCTTTTAGCTTAGCTCGTAGCTAGCTGCTTTCAACGATCCAAAAACACAATTTTAGATGGTTGAAATGGAAAAGAGAAAGGGAGGGGTTGGTGAAGGTCACTGGAGTTGAGCATTTTGTCATCCAGTGTCCAGTAGAAAGAGAGAGGCACGAAGAAACGATAATGAAAACGAGGTTGATAATTTTCATTTATAATGCGATTAATTGATTTATTGTTATACAGTATTGCGACAGGTCTACTCCTGATGTGGAAACACTCCTCTCTGCTGAAAAATGATTTTTATGCTAAAGAATAAATGACCATGGAGGAGAAAAATTAACATTTTTTTTTTAGAGTTTAGCTTTATTCACTTTTCCATGACAAGTTTTCAGTTTTTCAGAGACACTGTCATAAAATCCAATCTGACTCACATCTGATTAAAACTAATATAATACATTTTAAATGTTTAGATAATAGGCACCAGCGGTTCATCTCAGAACAAGAGAAAAACATGAATAATGTTCTAACATATGTCCTGAAAGGTCAAATAAAGATCATCAATAAATCTGAAATATTTAAGAAGTTTAAAATGTGTTTCACTCGTCAAACTGCTGAAAACTCTGACTAATCGGTTTTCACACAGTCCTCCTCCAACTCCTCCATTCCTGCCCCTTCGGGACCACGAGGTCCCCCGCTTCCTGATTTGTAGGACCGGCCCACCAGGACCCCGGTCCCAGAGCAGGGCTTTGATTAGTCAGTATTTGTCAAAGACCTCACGCCCCTTCCTTTCATCGCTCGCGCCATTTGGCCTATTTTTTCCTGCTGACTGACAGCTCCATGGAGTCGGAGTGACAGCAGCTCTTTAAACGATGAGCTGAACTGAGCACGCTCAGTGGCCTCCTGACACGACCAGAAAGTGTTTAACACCAACAGACTGATGAATATCAGTCAGTTGAGACACAACTAATCTCAAGGAACATGGATTTATTGATGATTTATTGATCTGAAGGCAGCGGTGTGCACAGCTAACCAAAAGGTTAGCTTTGCCATATTCCACTAATTAGCTTAAACCACTACAAGGTCAAGAAATTACGTAGTGGAAACCAACAATAAATCACTAAATGCTAATGCGACTGTCACTCAGTCTGCATCACACGGCTTTGTCTCCTTCCGGTTAAAGCTGTGTCGACCAATCATGTCTTGTCACGTGCACACAGTCAACCAATAGCGTGCCCAACAGACTCTTTGAGACACGCCCACAACAAACAGGAACAAGCTGGTGTATTTCGTTAGTGGACTTACGGTAAAAATCGGCGTATAAAACGCAGTTTTTTTACTCATTTGAATGTCCTGCGTGTTATACGCCGAAGGGTGTTATTTATGGATTTTTTCCCATATTTTCAGACCCATTTTTGGCTCTGATATCGCCATTTTTCATTTTGGGCAAAAAAATGGTGCAGTACCACTTTTGTCCGCTAGTGTAACCGGATCCTTCCTGCGTTGTGCTGGTTTTATGAATTTAACAGACCGTGACACGGTTTATCTTTAGTCAGGATAGCGGTTTATTCTGGTGAAATAACACACACACAACACCGTGTTACCGACTGCCCTGTTCCAAGTCTCTCCCACAAGACAACGTGACAAAAGGGCTGAATAAACATTCTTATAAAACGTACCTGGTGAAATAACACACACACAACACCGTGTTACCGACTGCCCTGTTCCAAGTCTACACAAAACAAAAATGCATGAAAATTAACTTAATGAATCTATAAATAAGCTGAATATATTTACATGACAAATAAACAGCACGTACCTCTCCCACAAGACAACGTGACAAAAGGGCAGAGTCTCAGAGGTGCAACCAATTTAAAGACAAAATCACAGAAGAAGAAATAAAAGGGAGGGGCTTCTGATCTTAAAGTAACACGGCGAAAATAATGACAGTGGTGTTTCAGTCAGGTAATAATACAATAATACAACAATACAAAAATACTTTTTGTGTAATTATAACACAAGAGAAATACAACCAGGTTACATTTACCCCCCTAGAATTACACAAAAATAAAAAAACAGTGTCAGACAGTACCAGTACAAATATTTTGTGTTCTGTAACAAAGTAATACTTCAACATAACAGCTACCCTACAATAGGGTCAGGAGACCAGAGATCGTTCTCATGGTATTCCATGGACAACAAGAGGTGCCTTTTACACCCCCCCTTATACAGAATGAACACAAATGGTACTGAAGCTTATGCAAACCAAAAATAAATAAATAAATAAAAATAAAGTAAATGATCCTAGTCAAAGGTAGGAATCATACACAAAAATTTGAAAACTCACACATCAATAACAGGTTGAACCATATCCTTGTTATACAATGCCTCAATGACAGCCATGGATTCTATCAAGCGACAGACTGGTTTAATAACCCTCCCAAAACGTGAAGTTAGGCGGTGAACAACATCCCCTCCCACTCTGTCTGGAGGATGAACAACACTAACATCGTCAGGAAGATGAGGTAAGGAACCAGCAGTCGCCAGTACTCCAGTGTCCATAGAGGAGTTCTCTGAGTCATGAGGCAGGTCATTATTTACAACTGATGCAGCCGAGGACACATCCTGAACCCATGATGCAGTACGATCCTCCCCATCACTGCAGGATAGGGAGTCTGGTAGGGAAGGCTCAGCAAAAACAGCACTAGGGGCCTCGCTAAGACATTCTGTTTCGTGTAGGTCAGAAACCGGAGGAACTCCAACCACACTGTCAGCATGGCGGTTCACATTGCTGTCCAGGGTCATTCCCACAGGTAAAAAGTTCACATCAAGAAGGAGGTTGCGATGCACCACACGCTCATTGCCATGCCGATCTCTAATTCGGTAAATGTGGAGAGCAGGTTTGGATGCAACCACCGTGTACATCACAGGCTCCCATTTATCAGAAAGCTTCCGCTTTCCTCTGGCTCCCTTGTTCGCCACCAAAACCTGATCTCCAACTGACAGAGGGTGACCCTTGGCTCTCTTGTTGTACTGGTCACATTGATGTTTCTGCTCTGCACTGGTGCTCTTTTCAGCCATTAACATGGCAGAACGCAGATCTTCAACCAGTGATTTGACATAAGAGTGGTAGTCGCAAATGGCATCATCGTGAAGAACGTTCCGAAAAACAAGGTCAACAGGCAGCCTGGGAATCCTCCCAAACATCAGGTAAAATGGCGCAAAGCCAGTGGTCTCATGAACTGTGCAGTTGTAAGCGAAAGTCAGAGACTGGATCATCTGAGGCCATTTGTGCTTCGAACGTGGAGGAAGAGATCTTAACATATTGCCCAGGGTGCGATTGAATCTCTCTGCAGTCCCGTTACCCATTGGGTGGTAGGGTGAGGTGCGCGATTTACTGACACCACTCAGCTCCAAAAGCTCAGCTAGCAGCTCACTCTCAAAATTTGCACCCTGATCAGAGTGAATGCGCTGAGGGAAACCATAAACGCAGAAAAACCCATCCCATAACTTCTTCGCAACTCTTTTAGCGGTTTGGTCATGACACGGGAACGCATGTGCTAATTTTGTGAAGTGATCTGTGATCACCAGAACATCCACAGACTTGTTGTTGCTGTCCTCAGCCGACCAGAAATCAATGCACACCAGCTCCATCGGAGCACTGGTTCTGATGTTCTCCAGAGGGGCTCTCACAGCAGGCTCTGGGGTTTTGCTGAGGACACATCTGGGACATTTTCTCACAAAATCCCGCACATCCCTTTCCATGTCATGCCAAAAGAAGCGATGGCGAGCCAAGGAGAATGTTCGTGGCTGGCCCTGATGACCTGCATTATCATGGACACCAGTCAAAACCACAGACTTTAAAGCATCAGGGACCACAAACTGGAATCGTTTACCTTTTTTCACAGGGTCTTTTATGACACGGTAAAGGACACCATTCAGCAATGTTAGTTTGTCCCATTGCTTCAGAACTTTTAAAGCCAGTTGGTTTTCACCAAAGCGTTCCCGCCTTGACGGACGGCGTCCCCGCTCAACATAGAAGACAACTCTGGAAACAACAGGGTCGTTCCTCTGGTGAGAGACGAGGTCAGATAGACAAAGCGCTGTTGATGGGTCTGTGGTGTGTGGGATTATCATGTCCAGATGGTCAGCTAAAGATGCTGCATGCTGAGTCTGACCGGCATCCCCACTGCAGACAGATGACAAAAGAGAGGAGACCTCGTCACAAGTCATGGATGTGTCAGTTATAACGGAAGAAGAGCTGTCCACTGATTGAAGCTGGCAGGTCAAACGGAAAACATCTTGCACAGCGTGATCAGGAAGCTCACAGATTTGTTCCAAAAGTTCCTGACAAGGCTCTGACAGAAGGCGATCAGCCAAGGGCTTCACAAAAGGGGCTCTGCTCAAGGCATCTGCCACCACATTCTGTCTCCCTGGAACATACCTGATCTCAAAGTTGTACGGGGCAAGCTTAGAGACCCAGCGTTGTTCACAGGCATCCAGTTTGGGCTTGGTCAGGATATATGTGAGGGGATTATTATCCGTCCACACAGTAAACCTGTGACCCTTCAGCCAGTGGCTGAACTTATCACACACAGCCCATTTTAAGGCCAGGAACTCAAGCCTGTGTGCAGGATAGTTGGCCTGACTGCGGCTTAGAGACTTGCTGGCAAAAGCAACAGGTCTAGCGATCTCTCCATCAGCCGGGACCTGTGACAAAACAGCACCGAGCCCATCCAATGAAGCATCAGTTGAGAGAATAAATGGCCTCTCAAAGTCAGGATGTGCTAGCACCACACAATCAAGGAGTGCAGCTTTAAGGTCTCCAAACGCTTTCTCACAAGCTGGAGTCCAGTCCTGGGGAGTCAGGACACGAAAAGTTCCAGCTTTCCCGTGTCCTTTGCCCTTCACTCTACGTTTCTGACCTGCGGTGAGCGCGTAAAGTGGCTTTGCAATGCGGGAACAAGCTGGAATAAAGTGCTGATAGAATAGCACCATGCCCAAGAATGACCTCACCTTCTTCTGGCATGGAGTACAGCCATCCTCCTTCATGAGGTCCTTTTTGTCAAAACTAGAGATGACCTTTACCTTCTCCTGATCAACAGAAACACCACCAGCCTCCACAACATGGCCCAAAAACCTCACAGACCTCCTGAGAAAGTGACACTTTTTCTGGGACAGCTTCAAGTTGTTCGCTCTCAGACGGCAGAAAACAACCTCCAGCCTCTTTAACGATTCCTCCTCAGAAGGTGCAAACACCAACAGGTCGTCCAGATAACAGAGGAGGCTGGAAAAGTTCAAGTCACCAAAAACGTTAAGCATCATTCTCATGAAGGAAGCTGGGCTGTTACATAGACCTTGTGGGAGCCGATTGTACTCATAAAGTCCAAGCGGCGTGGTAAAAGCTGTATAATGTTTGTCGGACTCATGGAGGGGGATGTTGTAGAATCCAGAGGTCAAGTCCATGGTGCTGAAAAGAGCATTCCCACCAAGAGCAGCAAGGCAGTCAGACTGATGGGGTAATGGATGGGCATCCTTAACGGTCTTAGCATTAAGCCAGCGGAAGTCAGTGCATATCCTCATGTCCCCAGACTTTTTCCACACCATAACAAGCGGGGAAGCATATTCACTAATAGACTTCCTTATGATGCCCTTCATCTCCATCTCAGACAAGACCTCCCTCAACTGCTGGTAATGTGCTGGTGGGATGCGTCGATAAGGCAAACGAAATGGTTTCTCATCAGTCAAATGAATGCGATGGACAAAATCTCTAGCCTCACCGCAATCCAGTTTTCCCCTGGAGAACACATCCTGGTAAGAAACCACAAGTTCAGCCAGTCTTCTTTTAGACTCGCCTGATACCTCACAGCTCTCTATGTCGATGTCATGTAGACCACAGTCTCTCAGCATCTGCACTGGGTCAGCACTGTGATATGATGAGCTTGTTGCAACTGCAGAATGATTGCAGTGCACTTCAGGTCTCCCCTGACTGAACGCAAAGTCCTCCACAGCAACACATGGGAAGACATCAGCAATTTTAGCATTGCGGCGCAGTACCAGAGGTTTGTTTGTGGGATTGAGAACCTTCATAGGGACCCAATGGTCCCCCCACATGGGTGTTACTACACGACCCACCAAAATGTTTTTTGGGGTGGAACGAGCAGATGACGGCTCCACGATCACAGTGCCCCCTAATGACAGGGGTGCAGTGGACGGAAGCTTTCCCCAGACCACATACTCCCGATGAGGAAGGAGGGTGACAGCCTGTCTGAGCCTGACTGTTCCAATCTTGTCAGGTAAAGTAGAGTTTGACCACCGAGAGACACAACTCAGCAGCTGCAAAAACTCTTCACACTCTGGGTTTGCAGTGTTTGATGTAATGAGTTCCCAGTACCCCGGATCAGTTTTCATTTTTTTAATAAGGGGCCGGAGTACATTGCTACCAATGATGAATTCATCATGTTGGCCAGGTATCAAAAATGTTGGTACTGTAAATTTGAAACCATAGATCTCAATGTTCAACTCATAGATGCATCGAGGCTGCGTGAGAAGGCCACCACACCCAACGAGGACCACATTCTCTGGGACTGCAAGAGGGATCAAATCAACACCCGCGGCTCTTAGCTTGTTCTCTGCCTCCACGCTCAATGTGCACGACATACTCCCAGAGTCCAACATACCCCTCAGTGTAGATCGTTCACTCACTGAAACTGAGGCATAAAACAAATCACTAGCCCTCTGAACTCTCTGTGACCCCAAGAAAACCACTTCGCTGTCTTCAGGTGAAGCGTTACAACATTCGGTATAAACAGAGTGTGCATCTAGTGTATTTGTGAGGGTATTATCCATACTGCCCATGCTGCCCCTCTCATCGCACAGGCTCTCTAGTTTAAATTAGGGTACTGGGAGGATGGCTGTGGTGCGTGATGGGTAGGCTGAGGACAATTCCTTTTAATGTGTCCTGAGCTGAAGCAGTTGAGACACAGTCTGAACAGTCTGCAGTGAGAGTGTGTTGTATGCTCCTCAGAGCAACAAACTCTGCATGGAGCTTGTTGAGGATGTTTAGAACCACGTGTGTAACTCCCCATATGTTGACCATGTTGTTTCGTAGCAAGAGAAGCTGCACACAAAGACAGAACTTTATCAAACATCTCTGCCATCTGATGAGGTGGTTCAACTCCTGAACTGGGGGAAAAAGTTGGCTTGGATGGACCTGCAGTCTGAAAGGGTGTAGATTGTGGAGCAACATGCTGCTGTGGCTGCTGATACAAGGGACCTGAAGCTAAAGAATGATCACACGCTAAAGCAGCCTGGGTAAAATGGACAGCAAACGGTGTTGCATCGGCTGGCGACGCAGCAGTGGGTGATTGAGCACCAAGCTGAGGGAGACAGGAGAGAACCACAGGGCCTGTAGATGAACCAACAGCCTTGTTCATACTAACCATCGGTCTCCTAAGACTCACAACATGGTTATCAAGGCGACCCTGGACCTCAGCAGCAGTCCACTCCTCAACAGGTTTCAGCTGGAAGGAAAGAGCTAGACCAGGATCAGGACAGTGGTTGATGAACATGGTAACAACCTCAGCTCCTGGATCCTCCACCTGCTTCCCCCTTCTACGCAAACACTCATCAGCTGCTTCAATAGACTTGTTCAGTCTGATCCAGTAGTCCATGGCTGTCTCTCCATCAGCAGGCAGGATGTTATAAAAGTCTCTCATTGGCAAATTGGAGAAGATCAGCTCACCAAAATTGCGTTTCAGAATATCAAAAACAGTAGAAACTAACTTGTCACTACATGACTGAGGCTGGCAGCGGAGTGACACCTGGACCACATCTCTGGCTTTCCCAGTAAGTCTGGATGTGATGATTTCACACATTTCTACAGGGTTCACACAATTTATTCTTGACAGATAACATCTCATCAAACCCTCCCATTCCTGGATGGGGAAAGTATCAGTGTGATCACCTTTAAAATATGGTGGTGCTCTGATGTCAGACTGAACAACAACCCTCATTTGTGACTGATCGGTCGGGATGCTGGGTTGGCTGTCAGCAACCCGAGACTGGTTTTGTGGGTTTAGGCCACTCAGGTTTGTCGTAATGGCATCCCCAATCTGCTTGGCTAAATCAGCAATCACCCCACTAAGAGCCTCAGTAGAAACAAGTTGGCTGAGGTCAGACCTTGCATTACCAACGGGTGTAGAAGCAGCAGCAGGGACAGGTAGGGAGTTCAACTCAGACTTAACAGGGCATTCATATGCACCAGGAGGCATAGGCCTCCCCCTCCCAAAGGACATGTAATGTTGACCCCTCCCCAAACTAAAAGTGACCCTCCGGTCCACTTCATCATCCTCAAAAGGTACCTCAGTGTCAAACATTTCAACAAACAATAACAGATAAAAATCCCTAAAAAGAAAAATGCATTAAAAAAAAAGAGATATCAAAAATAAAGTGACTACAGATTCCCAAACAGTCTAAAACCAAATTAGTCACAAAAGCTCACATGCATCAGTAGGCAAAAAGAAATAAAAATAAAAAAATAGGATCAGTCTTTCCCACAGAAAAAGTAAAAAACTTTTATAAAAGTAAAAATATGCAGTCTTTTTTTTTCACCTATTTCCCTGCCTCCCACGTATGAAACGAGGTGCACAAAAACACAGCAGCAGAAATAGTAACGGTTGTTTGTTAGGATACAGCGAGCCTGCCAGTCACAGCCCAGGGCAAAGGCGCGCAGTGCAACGAGCCAGGCGTGGCGAGACTTCAAAGGCGGGAAGAGCTCAGCGTCACTCGCACAGGTGCAGCTCTGGGCACGAGCAGCAGCGGAGGTTCAGCGACAGCGGGTCGAACGGCACCAAGTGTAACCGGATCCTTCCTGCGTTGTGCTGGTTTTATGAATTTAACAGACCGTGACACGGTTTATCTTTAGTCAGGATAGCGGTTTATTCTGGTGAAATAACACACACACAACACCGTGTTACCGACTGCCCTGTTCCAAGTCTCTCCCACAAGACAACGTGACAAAAGGGCTGAATAAACATTCTTATAAAACGTACCTGGTGAAATAACACACACACAACACCGTGTTACCGACTGCCCTGTTCCAAGTCTACACAAAACAAAAATGCATGAAAATTAACTTAATGAATCTATAAATAAGCTGAATATATTTACATGACAAATAAACAGCACGTACCTCTCCCACAAGACAACGTGACAAAAGGGCAGAGTCTCAGAGGTGCAACCAATTTAAAGACAAAATCACAGAAGAAGAAATAAAAGGGAGGGGCTTCTGATCTTAAAGTAACACGGCGAAAATAATGACAGTGGTGTTTCAGTCAGGTAATAATACAATAATACAACAATACAAAAATACTTTTTGTGTAATTATAACACAAGAGAAATACAACCAGGTTACACTAGGGGGACACTTCCAGAGGAGTACACCGACCGTTTCTAGCTCATGTGACCGAAAAGCCTCCTCTGCTCGGACTGCTCTGTCGCTGCCCGGCCTCCTGCTCTGGAGCTAACCACTGTTAGCTGTTTTGTTAGCTGTAGTTTTTTTTTGCAAGATAACTCATAAACCACACCGCGGATTTTCTTGAAACTTACAGAGCGAAATTTGGTGGTCATTTACAAACTGTTAGCTGAAGAAGATGTTTAGAGCTAAAAAAATCGCTCTTTTTGCTGTTAGCACTTAGCTCCGTGAACAGATACCTATGGTACTGTTTAGATAAACCACTCGACGGATATTTTTTAGGCTTACAGAGTGTAATTATATGGGTTTAATTTACAAACTGTTGCCCTGTATAAGACATTTGAGATAAAATTCGATTTATTTATAATTTATTTTCGTAGCGCCCGAGACTTGTTTGGAAGAAGTCAAACCGAAACAATTTAAATTCAGCAGATTTGACCATTTCGTGAATTGATTAAGGAACGGTTAAGCTCAGGAACCCTTGTGCTATAATGTCAGCTAAGAAATATATTTTTTCTCGCAAAGAAATAATTGTTTTTTACCGTGTTA
Organism: Garcialebias charrua; assembly: GCA_038048925.1. Classification (NCBI taxonomy): domain Eukaryota; kingdom Metazoa; phylum Chordata; class Actinopteri; order Cyprinodontiformes; family Rivulidae; genus Garcialebias; species Garcialebias charrua. Next base: position 38,224 of record JBBPBX010003551.1, read on the forward strand.
ATCTTGTAAAGTCCTTCCATATTTGCTCGCTTCTGTGGCCGCCATTTTCAGCAGGGCAAATGAGGCGCTGACGCGTCGCGTAGCAGTGATGCATAATAGATGCGTGTTATACGCCGAAGTGTGTTATTTATGTATTTTTCAAATTTATTTACAATAATTGGACAAAGCGTGTTATACACAGGCGTGTGTTGTACCCCGATTTTTACGGTACACGTTTCTGAAGACTAATTTAGCAGAATCTCGTTCTGCTAATGGTTTCCAAAGTTTGCGAAAACAAGAATCTACGAAACAAAGAATTAGTTAGCGGATTAGTGAACTGTGCCCACCACTGTCTGCAGGTTTAACATATAAAAACACAAACACCTGGATGGGTTCTGACCCCATCTGACTCTTTGGATCAAACGTGTGAGTTATCAAAGTCTATTGATTAAAACGAAAAAAAAACTTTGTGATATATACTAAAATCTTGTCCACACAGCTTTTGCCGAAGGAGATTTTTAGTTTTATTTTATTCATTTTTATATGTATACAGGTAGTCCTCGGGTTATGACGGTCTCGAGTTACGACGTTTCGTGGTTACGTCACACATCTCCCATTTTAAAAAATTATTTTGAAAAATTTATTTTGAAAAGCCGAGTTACGGTTTTACTTCCGGTTTGATGGTAGTAACAGCGGAACAGTGGCTCTAGACCGGAGGAGCAACGAGCTAACATGCTAACAGACGGAGGAAGGCTTCACCAGCTCCCAGTAGGAAATTAACTCTTTTTTTCCCTTCATTATGGCTCCAAATGTATGTTTTTAATTATGTAGGGTACTGTGTTAGGATAGGCTAAGTGCTTGGTAAAATATAGTACTGTACGTATAAGGTGCAGTTTGGACGTATGTTCCGACTTACGTCGAAATTCGCTTTACGACGGCGCGTAGGAACGGAACTCCGTCGTAAGTCGGGGACTATAGTTTCCACATGAAAACACCAATCGGCCTGGCGCTGTAGTAACAATGGCAGGCCTGTAGATGGCGATGCATCACTGACACCATAATATAAACAGGAAACAATATGCTGGTGAAGATTCTCAGTCATCTAGGACATGATAAAATCAAAAAAGGCGTTCAATACAGAACAACTGGACTTTATTTGTAGCAAACAAGACGTTTCGCTTCTCATCCGAGGAGCTTTATCAATTCAGTGAGGAGACAGTGAGAGGGCGAAGTTATAACAGGATAAGCCATAGACACGCACCAACATATGTAAATTGGAAAACAGGAAACAAGGCTCGTAGGGTAAAGCTGACACACTGGATTTAAACAGCAGGCTGTATATGTATACCGTGCATGGTTTGAACTATAAGAACAAGAAGAAAAAGACAAAAATGGAAAATTAAAGAGCATAATCTGAATCCTTTTCATGAACTGAAGACAAAGTTTACCGATTACTTCCTGTTTTAATGAATTACTGTTCAGCAGGAGACGTGACCGCTGGAGGGAGGAGATTTCCTCAAAACACGTCAGGCAAAATCATTTATTTACTGTTGTTGAGAAGATGGCGACCGCAATAACAGTCTTTACTGGGGTCAAAGGTTAGATTAGAAGCAGGTCAATGACGTCATATTTATCAAGAGGTTCTGTTTGGGGTGTCCACATGAAAACATGACTGTGGCGTTTTCAGATTTTTCACTCTGGAACCAGTTTTTTATTTATTTATGCCATGACAGGCTCCTAAAACGTTTCCAAGTGCACAGCTCCTAAAATAAAGAACTTCAACTACTTTTGTTTTTAATTGGTTTCTAGTTTAGTCATCTTATTTGAGCAGGTTATGTATTAGACGTTTAAACACTATAAGAAATAAACAAAACTTGAGATGTACAAGTATGAAAGTTTTTTTCTGTCTGCTGCAATGTTCAGGGTGAAGCTCTCATCACTACTGTTATCAGCTTTAGGAATCGTATTTGTGTCACAGCTCATTTCACTACATCCTGTGTGAGCAGATAGTACCATCTGGTCACAGAACCATTCAAACAGAACTCATGTCTCATCAATCTGGGGCAGAACCAGAACTTGTCCGATCCCTTAAAATCACACCTTCCTGATAGCAGGTGGAGGATTCGTGTTGCTGAAAGCCTTCACTCGTGTTCTTTGGTGACCACTGAGGAGCCCGGCTTCATCTCTGCGGGGGTCCGCTGTGGTCACACCACCATCTGTTGGTGTCAGTCCCTCTGAGGAGAACGGCGCTCACTTTCTCTGCTTCTCACCTTTCCTGACACTCGTTTGGGAAACAACAATCTAAACACACCAGCTGACAACTTCTGTCACAACAGCAGCTGATATGAAAGTTAATCACTCCCCAA
>JBBPBX010003551.1:41601-70076 GCA_038048925.1 Garcialebias charrua
GGGGGGTGTGGGAGGAGCTTACCGGTATACCGAGTTCCTCACTGCACTCCGCCAGGCAAGGAGCTTTTTATTTCTGTCTCTGTAGAGCAGACTTGACTGGTCGTGAAGGACTTGTCGCGAACACACAGCTACAATGAGTTTCTCTTCCATAGTACACGACTTTGCGGGTTTTTTCTGTGTCCCACAAACAATACGTCACATAGTTGCGCAATACCCCCGTCCCCTCGTTTCCGCGTCACATAGGGACTCTCCTCCCCCCGACTCTCCCTGATCAACCAATCAGGGAGAGTTGAACGGCGTTTGAACGTTTGAACGGCGAAATCTTCAACATGTTCAAGGCGTGCTTTGGAGGCTGACGCGGGTTCACGTGCACGGAAAACGCTTTCCAGCACGCTCAACACGCACGTGACGTGACGCCCGACGCCAAGACGCGCCGGGAGGCGCGTCCCCCATTGACTTTGCATGTAAACTGGACGCTCCTGCAGTTGAAACGCTGTTTGGTGTGGACGTACCATAAAGGCCGAGATACACTGAAGCAGACTCCGTATATGCGCGTATACGCGCATATTTTGTGCGTATGTTTTTGCTGCTTTACTTCAGCTCACGTTCTCCTTGTTGTAATATGAGTCAGAGTCAGAGTCAGAGTCAGAGAGAATTTATTGTCATTTGCACCGCATGTAGTACATGTGTTGAAAACGAGATTATGTACACAGGGTCCCAGTTACATCCAACAACAAATGCAAGAGAAAAACAATAATAACATCTAGGATTAACTAAGAGAGACATCAGCTAGTAATACACTAAGCCCTAATGTAGTAGAAAAACATCATTATAAACAGCAGCACGAACATGAGCAGATGGTCACAGATGAACGCAGATAGTCACAGATGAACGCAGCAACAAGAAACAGATCAGTATCAGCATGATGTGACATTTTGCAGTGTTTATTCTTATTATTTATTTATTCATGAGTCTGACAGCCTCAGGGTAGAAGCTGTTCCTCAGTCTAGTGGTTCTACATTTGATGCTCCTCAACCTCCGTCCCGAGGGGAGTGGTGCAAAGAGTGAGTGTGCTGGGTGAGTGAGGTCTTTCATGATGCAGGTGGCTCTTTTTCTGCATCTGGAGGTGTAGATGTCTGTGATGGTGGGGAGACTGACTCCCACAGACTTCTGTGCAGCCTTCACCACTCTTTGTAGAGCTTTCCTCTCTGCAACTGTGCAGCCTCCATGCCACACGTTGATGCTGGAGCACAGGACGCTCTCCACTGCACACCTGTAGAACGAGGTGAGGACTGAGCTTCTCAGACCAGCTCGTCTCAGCCGTCTGAGGAAGTAGAGTCTTTGATGTCCTTTCTTGATCAGGCTGGTGGTGTTATTGCTCCAGCTGAGGTTATCATTCAAGTGTACACCCAGGTACTTGTAACTGGAGACCACCTCCACCGCAGATCCACCTATATACAGTGGGGTGTGGGTGTGTTTGTTCCTTCTGAAGTCCACAATCATCTCCTTCGTCTTCTTCACATTCATGTGAAGGTTGTTCTCTTTGCACCAGCTCTCCAGATGTTCCACCTCCTGTCTGTAGCTGGATTCATCATTATCTGTGATGCATCCCACCACAGCTGTATCATCTGCAAACTTAACAATATGACAGCCTGGATGTGTGGCTGTACAATCATATGTGAGCAGAGTGAACAGAAGAGGGCTCAGCACACATCCTTGAGGAGAGCCAGTGCTGAGGGTGATGGTGGAAGAGGAGAAGTTGTGGATCTTCACGGACTGTGGTCTGTTTGTTAAGAAGTCTAGACCCAGTTACAAATAGAGGGGCTTAGTCCAAGTGTGGATAGTTTGTCTATCAGAGTTTGGGGGATCATGGTGTTGAAGGCAGATGTGAAGTCCACAAAGAGCAGACGCACGTATGAGTCCTTCTGATCCAGGTGGGTGAGAGCAGTGTGGACCACAGAGGAGATGGCGTCCTCTGTTGATCGGTTCTCACGGTATGCATATTGATGAGGGTCCTCGCTGATGTTGACGGTTGTCTTGATGTGGGACATGACCAGTTTCTCAAAACATTTAGCGACTATCGGGGTGAGAGCCACCGGTCTATAGTCATTCAGACCAGTCACTGTGGAGCTTTTTGGGACTGGGATGATGGTGGCAGTCTTCAGGCAGGTGGGAACTGACTCCAGTGAAAGTGAGGTGGTGAAGATGTCAGCCAGCACCTCACAGAGCTGGTCCGCACATTCCTTCAGAACTTTCCCTGGGATGTTGTCTGGACCCGTAGCTTTATGAGGGTTGATCCTTCTGAGACTACCTCTCACTTCTGCTGCGGTCACTTTGAGGTGCTCCTCGTCTGGTGATGAGGTGAGTCTGGTGCTAGTTGGTCTGTTTGGATCATCAAAACGTGCATAAAACTTATTGAGGGCATCAGGCAGGGATGGGTCCCTGGGGCATTGTTTGCTTTTGCCCTTGTAGTCTGTTAAGCATTTGATGCCCTGCCACATGCTCCGTGGATCATGTGAGGTGAACTGTCCCTCGATCCTCTGTGCATACGCGGCTTTGGCCTTCTTTATGCCATCATCCAGTTCTCTCCTGCACTTTCTCAACTCCTCAGTATCTTTAGACTTGAATGCAGTGTCCCTGGCTGCCAGCAGGGTGCGGACATCCTTATTTAGCCAGGGTTTTTGATTGGGGTAAAATTTAACACACTTTCTTATGGATACATTTTCAGCACATGTACTGATGTAACCCAGGACTGAGGAAGCATAAAGTTCCAGGTCAACTGAACTTCCATTCGTAGCTGCCTCTTTGAAGACAGACCAGTTTGTGTTTTCAAAGCAGTCTCTTAGCATGGGGGAACTATCTTGGCGCCACGATATGAGCTGCTGCACACGAAGGGGACTCATCTGAGCTCGCTGATTGGTCACTTGCTGACACGCCTACTGAAATGATTCTCATGTATGTCTACAAATCGCTGAACAGTCTCGCCCCCGCCTATCTCTCGGATCTGATACACCCATATGTCCCTCCACGTGCTTTGAGGTCAGAGGATCAGGTACTCTTAATAGTTCCAGAAACTCGCCTTAAGCGCAGGGGTGACAGGGCGTTCTCTGTAGCAGGCCCAAGACTCTGGAACGAGTTACCGCTGCTCATCAAACAGGCCCCCTCCCTCTCGGTTTTCAAATCCCGGTTAAAAACTCACTACTACTCCATTGCTTTCAATGCCAGCTGATTTGTATTGGATCGTTTGATTTATGATCTGCAATGTTTTTATGTTTTTCGTGTTGTACTTCATTGTCTGTGTTGCCTGTTGCGTGTTTGTTTGTCCAGCACTTTGGTGTGGACTTGTTCCTGTTTAAAGTGCTTTATAAATAAAATGGTATGGTATGGTATGGTATGGTATGGTATTGACAGCGTTCAGTCAGCTGAAAGTGAAACCATGAGAATGCAGCATGAGCAGCTCGCTCAGACTTCTGCGGTGTTCTGATACGGTGTTTCTACTATATATGTTATAAAAAGTTCTCTCAGAAATAAAAATAATAACAGGGAGTGCTTTTCCTGCAGCACACAGCCCACCAGGGATATTTAAAACATCGCGCACCCAGGTAGGACCTGAATTCATTCATTTCATTCATCGAGTGAACGGAGGAAGAAGCGGTTACTTGACTTTAGGCAAAAAAACAAAAGAAAAGGCCCGATCAGCGATAAAGAAGGGGAATTTATTTCATTTGTGTAACATACAAAACAGTCCGGTGCCGGGAAGTTTATGGTCAGACACCGCGCATCGCGTATGCGCATCGCGTATGCGTAGTAAAAAAATACTTTTGCGCGTACATGCCCTGAGGGGCTACGCGGGGCTACGCTTTTGCCACAGCGTACGTACGCTGCGTATAGGCGTATCGTGAGGACGCTCGAGTGTATCTCGCCCATAAGGCTCAAATAAATACGGCTGCAGACTTACATTAGAACTAGGCAGCTGTTTCTTGTTCATCACTCGAACTAACTTCGGCTTCCCAAACTGAAGACAAATCGTTCAAATCTTCACTTAAATTGCTTAATTCCTCGGTTTATATATTCTCTGCCATTGTTATTTACAATGTGCGTTCTTTACTTTGCGTCATAAAAATGCGTCGGCGTTTGACCCCTCCTTTCTCCACCCGAAAACTGCGACACACTGCAGAGTTACGTCATTAAAACTATTTTATTAAAAAATACTTTTATATGCAGTATTAATTATTCGAAACATCTGTGTACAAAAAAAATCAAAGCTGAGTAGCTCCTCTTTCCAAAGATGTCTGTTTAGCATATTGTCACAATATGGTAAATGGTAAAATGGTAAATGGAGCTTATTTATATAGCGCTTTCCAGCCCCCTGTGAGGAGCCCCAAAGCGCTTTACAATACCAGCCATCCACCCATTCATTCAGACATTCATACACCGGTAGTGGTAGCCTGCCTTGCAAGGCGCCATCCAGACCTACCGGGAGCAACTCGGGGTTAAGTGTCTTGCCCAGGGACACAACGACACATGGTGGGCGGATGCGGGATTCGAACCTCCAACCTTCCGATCAGGGGTCGACTGCCATTACCACTACACCACGGCCGCCCCCTTACCTTTTGTTTGTAGTAGAGTCAGATCAACTGTGCTTTGTCTGAATCTAACTGTTTTTACAACACATCATTCAACCACGAATGTCTCGTTTTCTTCTTCTAGTTGTCATCAAACGGGACGAATGGTACCAACAAATGGGATCTACCAATAACTATCAAATAAGACCATTTTCAGAAACACATACATGCACAAATTTGTTGGTTAAACTCATTGTAAAAAAAAAAAAGATAAAAGACATTGTTTGTTGTTTGTTTTGCAAAAACATGTTAAAAAGGACAGAAAAAAACATTCATCTATTATCTTTTACCTGCCTCTTCTTTTCATCATCATCATCATCATCATCATCATCATCATCATCAGCTTTATTTATAAAGCACTTTAACACATCCACAGCTGAAACAAAGTGCTGAACATCAGATACAAACAAGATAAAAGAAAGCATAAAAACAGAGCTGCAAAACTAACACACAGTGAACTAAAAACTCAATTTAAAATGCAATAAAATGACAAGTTAAACAGGTAAAATCAATAAAAAATGAAGTAAAATCAAGTCTCAGTTGGGTTGAAGGCCAATGAGTAGAGATGTGTTTTCAAACGGTTTTAAAAATGGACAGTGAGGGGGCCTGTCGAATGTGCAAAGGCAGAGCATAACCGGGTACCCACCAAACGCGTCTAAACGCTCCTGACGCACCCCCTTGGCCGCTTGTCACCAGAATATGTTCACACTGAAGATGCGTCTGATGACGCGCAGTGGGAGGAGGTCTGGCTCCTTTTCCGATCGGGTTTGTTTTGTTTTGAGCAGATGAAATCAGCTGTACGTGAGCCTCGTTACTACTTGAGTGGGTTTTCTACGAGCCGAACTGCAGCTCCAAAAGTCTTTGTTGAGATTAAAACGTTTTTTTATGTTTGGGGTGATCGTACGCTCGAGCAGACAGCGGCAACTTTAAAAATGCCAAGTTTCTTACCGGAGGCTGGTTTCTTCATGGAGGCTCGTTGGGGTAAGTTTAAAAAGTCCAAAAAAAGTCCCGTCGTCGTTGCGTCATCACATAGCAGAGCTCTCCCGATTGGTTGCTGCGACGCGGCGAGCATCGAAAGTTCAAATATTTGAACTTTGGCTGCTCGAAGCGTTCGCCGGCTTTGGACGCGTCGCATGCGTGGAAAAGAACTGCCGTGCGCTGCTGCACCGCTTGAAACGCTCAAAACGCGCCGCTTCACGATTCGCCCCGCGCCTCGACGCATCTCCACATAGACTTTCAATGTAAACCGGCCGCTTCCGCCGCCCGAAACGCGTTTGGTGGGTACCCGGCATTAGAGGCACTAACAGAGAAGGCCCTCTCCTCGAAGCTTCCTCTTACTCCGTGGAATGACCAGGAGCAGCTGGTCAGCAGACCTGAGTGACCGGGATGGAGTGTAATGGTGTAGAAGCTCTGCCAAATAAGGGGGGGCAAGGTTGTTTAAAACCTTAAAAACAAACAAGAGAATTTTAAAATGAACTCTAAAATACACGGGCAGCCAGTGGAGAGAAGCCAGGACAGGTGTGATGTGCTCTCTTTTGCGTGTTCCAGTTAAAAGACGTGCAGCAGCATTTTGCACCAGCTGCAGACGTGCAAGTGAGGACTGGCTGACTCCAAGATAGAGAGAATTACAGTAATCCAGCCGGGATGAAATGAAGGCATGGATTACTGTTTCAAACTGTTGCCATGAAAGAATAGGTTTCACCTTTGCCAATTTTCTCAAATGATAAAAACCAGACTTTACCGTGGCCCTTATTTGATTATAGAGTTTAAAATCACTGTCCATCTTAAAACCAAGATTTGTAACTGTAGATCTTACGTACATTGTCAGGGGGTCTAAGTCAACTGGAGGGCTCGAACAAACTCAACAAGGACCTCAGTCTTTTTTTCATTAAAATGCAGGAAGTTTAGGGCCATCCAAGCTTTAAAATCCTCGAGACACAATAAAAGAGGTTTAATGGACCAGGCAACAACTCTTTTCAGGTTATGGGGTCACTGGTGCCAATATCCATAGAGCAGTTTTGAGGCTGTTCACAGATGATGTCATGTTTACCTTCAGATTTAAATGAATAGCCTATATGCCACGGGGGGCGTGACGTACTTCCGGCAAAATGCAACACCTACCCGCCACTTCCGGTTCCCATCCACCTCCGTTGTTGCCAGCGTTAGCTCCTAGTAGCCTACCATGACAACGAGCCGAAACGGGAAGCGGCCGCGCGCTACCGGCACTACACGTGAGTACCGTTGTGTCCGCCCACCGGTGGGAACAGCTGTTCCGCGGGGGGGTTTCGGCGAACATTTATCGCGGCTATCCGTAGGGGGAACGTCGCCATGATTTTATATGGTTTTATATGTGTATAGAGTTGTTATTGGTGTGTATGCTGATGTTTTATTAATTGTATTTAGTCACTTATGTTCGTGTCTTTCCCGCTAACCGGAAGTGCGCCGACTGTGTAATGACTGCGGAGGTGCTGGACGGAAGTCCGTGGCATATAGGCTATTGGTTCTCCACATGATGTTTCACATTTATCATCATTTTAATGCAGCTGCCAGAGCTGATCATTTCTTTTTAGAATCAGAACATTTTACAGTCCAGAACCACACACGGATGAATCCAAGCATCTTTCAGCCGTCGCGGTGTCCTGTCTGTGTTTGTTTACGGCTGGACGTGTCAGGATATTCTCTGAGTTGCCTCCAGCGATAAAAGAAACAAAGCCAGTGGTCTTCTTCTGCTGTCGTCCTTCGGTCAACATGTTGTTGTCATTACTGGACGTCGTCCAGCTGACAGACAGACGGTGGACGCGTGTGCTCAGACAGAGGGCAGCTCCACGAACAAAACAATGGACACAAATATAGCAGGCTCTGGGAAAAAGCATACAAATGCTGCGTCCATCCCTGCATGCAGGAGGAACGCCCAGAGCTGGGTTTCCTGTTCCCTGACCCCCGTATACAGAGGAGACCAACCAACCAGAACCCTTTAATTTAGGACAAAAACTTCTCTGTTGGTCCAAAGGTCTTTGTGATCATCTGAACCTTCACCAACAACAAACACACACAGAGAATCTCTCGGGGGATCAGGTATACCCGACTGTCGGCTTCCAAATGAAAACAGAAGAAAACGAGCTTGTGAGCCTAAAAACAGCTCCACCGGTGTGAATTATTGGACCTAATGGAGTCCAAACGGTTCCTTTTTAGATGCTAAGCCTGAGCAGGATGATGTCATTTAAAATAAAATGCATCCTTTAATCAGCTTTATTAAAATTAATATTACTTCTTTTTTTTTCTGGAAGGGATACCGGCAACAGGAAGACTAATAATTCATAACGCACTTTTCATTACTGAAAATCTCAAAGTGCTACACATATATTGAATGCTACACACATTCATAAACCGGTGGCAGCAGACTACCATGCAAGGTGCTTTCCAGTCCTACCGGGAGCAACTCAGGGTTAAGTGTCTTGCCCAAGGACACAACGACACATGGTGCGGGTCCCGGGAGTCGAACCGCCAACTTTCCGATCGGGAGACAACTGCCATTACCACTACACCACGGCCGCCCCGACTATTTATCCTATGACTTATTGAATGGATAGGGGTATGATAATATAAGTTAAACTTCATCATACTCCTTTTCAGACTCACAGTCACCATTAGAGGAAAGGAATAGAAAAAAAATGTATATTAGCATATAAAAATTGGGTATGTTTATATTAAGATTGTATCTATACTTGGAAACATGAAAGTCTTCAGTATTGTGTTTTGTGGTGAAATGTCTGTCTGAAACTAATCATCATTATCATCATTATCATCAGCTTTTGACTTCAGGGCTTTTCAGCAGCGGTGACGTGTCCCCATGACTCTGGTCCTGCTACTGAATGTTGAGTCTGGACCCAGACCATGTGGTACAATGCACTGACACATCTTTAGAGGTGTGCAAAGAGCGTGCACGAGGTGAACACGAGTGAGGTGGTGTAACCTGACTGGCACTTTTAGCAGTAAATGTGCAGCGTGGGCTGCAGTAACAGAAATAAATTATATTTGCACGTCTACGTTAGCAAGTCGGCTAAAGGCTAAAAAGCGTGTGGTTGAGTCATCCTGACGTCACAGCCCACGTTAGTTTTTCCTGCTAAACAACATAAAACAGACTTTTCAGATTCACAAATAGATTTATTTCTTAAAAGTTGCAAACAAATTTATTTCGGTTCCTTATACAAAATCAGATTTGAACATAAAGTTTGAAAACGCCTGGATCAGGATGTTCACAGATAACACCTGTAGTGAGAGGTAGCAGGTGGAAGAGAGTCTGGAGAGGTGGAGGAGCTGCTGGAGACCCTTATAGGAAGCAGACTGAAGAATGTGATCACAATAAATAAAATGTACACAAAAATGTATAAACTAGAATACATGCTGAACGATCTGGATGAACAACTAATATTTATTGTTCTTCTGATTGTGAACGAGCTTAAATTCTTTCTGCTCGGTCTCGTCTGAGCCTCGGTGGCTCATGTTTGTTTTATTATGAAACAATTTCTCCACTGTTATCTCCACTGAGCTGGTTTCTTTGAGTTTCTTTGTTATTCCTTTGAAAAGGCCTTCAAATCCACGAGAGAAGAAACAAACTCGTCTGATTCTCCAGTCTGTAAATTAAAAACAGCTGGAACGTCTGATTGTTTAGTGTGTTTCGATTCTTGTGTGAGTCAAGCGAAGCTGAGCCGATGTGCGTTAGTCTCGATCGAACCGATGTCTGCGTCCTTCTGGATCCCTGTTGCAGGAAGACCGTTGTGGTCAAAAATAGCCCTTTGTTGCCCAACAGGAAGTGATACAGTGGAGGTGGGAGGCAAAGAAAGGAGTGAGGTCAGGAGGAGAAATGACCCTGGAGACCATCACACAGGCAGGTTCCCACCAACAGACAGACAAACATGCAGAGAAACAGGTTCTCACTGCAGACACTCAATTAAAAAAACTTTATATCCCCAGGGGGCCAATTAAAAGAGGCACATGAAATAAATACAAGATAAAAATATATAAATAGAAGAAAGTGCAATATGCATTAGGAAGGTGCAAATGGGCAATGAGGTAAGTAAGTCCTTTTTGCAACTAAAGTCCTGGGGAATGGGGCGATGTATGTGTATGAGGGGCGGGCATATAGGGTGTGAATGTACATGTATATACACACAGTACATGTATGACACATACAGATATAGGTTCTCCAAATATTCTTCAGTAATCTTGTTGTGTTCAGCTGTTGAATCAAACTTAACTAAACTTTTTCAATCAGAAAACGTCAAAAACGTCACGAACACAATAAGACGTGTGGTGAGCTCCTCGGATCAGACGGTAAAATAAATCCACCAGAGGTGAGGAGCTGACAGAAGGCTAATGTACTGACGCTTCTGATTTAAAACAAAAGTCCTGCTCAGATTCTCCGTTTGGACCTGGGACGGGTTCGTCTTCAGTTGGAACCGTGAAGCTCTCCACCAGCACAAAGCTGATTCGTGCTCCAGTGTGTCGCGTGAGTCGTGACGCTGGAGTTTAGAGATCTCAGCTGGGATCAGGACGTTCCGACAGTCCTGTCAGGGATGGCCTCGTCGGCGCCGTCTCCCGTCTCTTGGTACCTGCTTTGGAGAGCAGCCACCTGCTGTGATGTCACCATCTGTGAAGCCTCGCCTGTCATCTCGCACGGAGCTCAAGGCATCCTGGAGAGATAATTACTCAAAGTTTTACAGGAACAGAAGACGGGTTTCATCTGCAAACTGTGAAACCCTCAGAGTGTGTCTGTGACCCAAATCCTGAGCCGTCAGACAGGAAACAGTTTGTCCACACGCAGCTGCTTCATCCGATCTGCTATAAAACCATAAGGGAACTGGGAGTACCGTATTTTCCGGTCTATAAGTCGCACCTTTTTGCCTAATTTGCATGCCCTGCGACTTATTGAGCAGTGCGACATGTTTATGGATTTTTCCCCATATTTTTAGACCAATTTTTGGCTCAGATATGACCGTTTTTCATTTTGGCACAAATGATGCAGTACCACTTTTGTCCGCTAGGGCACACCGTCCGTTCCCACCTCATGTGTCCGACGGCAGCTTCCTCTGGTCGGACTGACTCTGTCGCAGCCCGGCCTCCTGCTCTGGATGTATGAACGACTGTTAGCTCAGTGTTAGCTTATAGCTCCGTATTTACCGTAAACGGGTACTATTTATCTAAATAACTCATGAACTACAGGACAGATTTTTATCAAACTTACAGAAAGTAATCACTAGATGGACATTTACAAACTTTTAGCTGTATTAGATTTTTGAGCTAAAATTCGATTTATTTACAATTTATTTTCGCAGCGCGTGCGACGGTTTAGAAGACGTCAAAGCGAAACAATTTAAATCCAGCAGATTTGACCATTACGTGAAGTTATTAAGGAACAGTTAAAGATCCACTGACATAATTTTTTTACTATTCATAAAATTGCTCAATATATATATATTTTATCATTTAAATGTGTTCGTTTTTGCAAACAAAATGATAAATCACTTTAATTTTGCTTTAAAAGTGATTTTGAACTTCAAGCCCTGTTTAATCGTGGGAAATCCCATTACACCCGAACGCACCATCTGTGACGTAGTGTGCAGAGAGCTCTGGGCTTGTCACAGTGCGCGCGTGTGAGCAGCTCCACATGAAGGTAAGTCTGATACAGCATCAGACCTAAATTAGATCCTGTTGTTTCTTGTTCCATCACCCAAACTATTTTCTGCTTCCCAAAATGAAGACAAATAGCTCAAATCTTCACATAGATTGCTAAATTCATCTGGTTTTAAATTGTCCGCTATTAAAGAGACCAGAGCCCTCTGCCTCTCACTCTGCACACTACGTCACAGATGGTGCGTTCGGGTGTAATGGGATTTCCCACGATTAAACACGGCTTGAAGTTCAAAATCACTTTTAAAGCAAAATTAAAGTGATTTATCATTTTGTTTGCAAAAACGAACATATTTAAATGATAAAATATATATATTTTGAGCAATTTTATGAATAGTAAAAAAATCATGTCAGTGGATCTTTAAGCTCAGAAACACTTTTGCTATAATGTCAGCAAACAAATAATTGTTTTTACCGTGTTAGTCTTGTTAAAGTCCTTCCATGTGGCAGCCATTTGCATCAGAGCTAACCACTGGTCCACATTTCGGGTTGTCAGCAGTGACGCCTAACATACGCGATGCGTCAGCTGGGACGCATAATAGATGTGACTTATAGAGAGGTGCGACACGTTTATGGATTTTTCCAATTTATTGCCAATACTGTAATTGGACAATGCGACTTATAGAGAGGTGAGACTTATAGGCCGGAAAATACGGTAGTCTGATGGGAGCTTTGGAGGCGAGGCCGTCCACACGCCGCTCTTGGTGTTAGCCGGACAGCTAACAAGAGCCACGGAGAGCAGCTCCTGCTAGCGGAACCTGAACATCTGCTCTGCTTCTCCTGGAGGAAACAACACGATCCTGACATAAAAAATCTGCCTGGTGGAAAAATCAGGAACCAGAGCAGATGTTTGCATCTGGTGCAGAACCGCTGAAGTGATTAACAGCTATGGGTTCAGGTGACGGGCCAAAGCAGAACATATGAGTGCTGAGAGCTTCAACGTCCGCCTCCTGAAGCAGAACAGATTCTGTTCAGGACAGCTGTTATGCCTCATCCTCACCTAAAGCATATTGCGCTTCCAAAAATCTCCAAATGCACTGTACTGGCTGCTTGTCAACAGATGACTGTCCTCATCTAACGCGTCTGCAGTGGGAGGAGCGTGTTGGTCCTCCTCTTCCGCTCCGGTGTTTGTTTATTTCCGGTCTCAGAAAAGTGGCAGACGCAATACGAAGAATTGCCTTGTTGTACTTAATCTACAAAGCAGCAACACGCAGACGCCGTGCACAACGACGATTCTGGATTCACCCCACATGAGAGGCGTCATGAATTCAGTGAATTTCACCATCTGATGATCCAAGAGCTGCGCGCAGACGAGGAGCGCTTTCAGCTGTACTTCCGTGTCACCCGCGCCCAGTTTGACGACCTGCTGTAAGTTTCTCCTTCATGTTTACCGCGGGATTTTTTTCATCTGTTAAACGTTTCGCACGGTGCCCACCTAATTCCGTCCCGTCGTCGTGGCGTGATCACATGGCAGAGTCTCTCCTGATTGGTCCTGATTGTTTGCTGCTGGGCAGCGAGCTGAATCTAGCTGTGGAAGCACGGAATGGCGTGCTTCCACAGCAAGGCATCCGAGCAGCACAGTCGCTGCTCGGATGCGATGCTGGAGTAGAAAACAGCTGCTGCTCACTTTCGCGCTGCTTGCATGCTGTGGATGCGCCGCGACACGACCCGCTGCTCCAAGATTCGCGTCCCCATAGACTTCAATGTAAAATGGCTGTTTCGGCTGCGCGAGATGCGTGCGGTGGGGAAGTAGCATTAGCATCTGTTCACAACTGTATTTAAAACACCTGACTGGAGGGAACACGCTGTAACGTTTGGTTTACTTTTAAAACTTTTTCTTTCATAGCTCGTGTTCTGTATCGTCTCTTTACTTTGTGTTGTGTGCAGCACTTTGGCCAACAACTTTGTTTTTAAATGTAGTTTTCAAAGTATTTCACTTTATTTACAAAGAATATCCTCACAGGAAAACATCGAGATCTCTTCAACTCTTTCAAAAGCACTGTTCTCTTTGAAATCTGAGTCAGTTTCTGATAATACTCATTAGCAGTAGTAATTCTATCATTAGCTTAATACTACTGCTGTATAGTACTGCTAATGCTAGTACTACTGCAGTACTATTACTGATAATACTAGTACTACTACTACTGCTAATTTCAATTCAACCTTTATTTATACAGTTTAGTCTCAATGAGCCTTGAGGACTTGTTTGCTGTAGCAAAATTGCTACTAATACTAGTATTACTGCAGTATTACTGCTAATGCTAGTGCTATTAAAGTACTACTACTGCTAATACTAGTACTGTCCAGATGACCTGATTGAGAATTATCGGATTTGATACCTGGATTATTGAGCATGAACTTTCTTGTCTTGAACCACTTTGGCTGTGGCTGCCTGCCTGGGAGGAGACGACGAGGGACAGGACGGCCTCCAGAAACCATCTTGGCTCCAGCAAACTGGTTGGTCCACTTAAGTTGTTTACGGCTGGGTGGGGGAACAGTGTGCTGGAACTACTCTGACTGATGAAACCCTCTGGAGTGAGGGTGAAACGTTTCTACTACAAATAAACTGTCCAGATGACCTGATTGAGAATTATCGGATTTGATACCTGGATTATTGAGCATTAACTTTCTTTTCCACAACTGTTAACACTTAAACTGCCGGTGCTACCTCTGCTAATGCAAATTATAGTCAAAGCTAATATTTTGTTACATCCATCCATCCATCCATCCATCCATCTTCTTCCGCTTATCCGGGGTCGGGTCGCGGGGGTAGCAGCCTAAGTAGGGAGGCCCAGACTTCCCTCTCCCCAGCCACTTGGAGCAGCTCCTCTGGGGGAATCCCAAGGCGTTCCCAGGCCAGCCGAGAAACATAGTCCCTCCAGCGTGTCCTGGGTCTTCCTCTGGGTCTCCTCCCGGTGGGACATGCCCGGAACACCTCACCAGGGAGGCGTCCAGGAGGCATCCTAACCAGATGCCCGAGCCACCTCAACTGGCTCCTCTCGATGTGGAGAAGCAGCGGCTCTACTCCGAGTCCCTCCCGGATGACTGAGCTTCTCACCCTATCTCTAAGGGAGAGTCCAGCCACCCTGCGGAGAAAACTCATTTCAGCCGCTTGTATCCGAGATCTTGTTCTTTCGGTCATAACCCAAAGCTCATGACCATAGATGAGGGTGGGAACGTAGATCGATCGGTAAATTGAGAGCTTTGCCTTTTGACTCAGCTCTCTCTTCACCACGACAGACCGGTACAGCGCCCGCTTCACTGCGGACGCTGCACCTATCCGCCTATCGATCTCACGCTCCAGTTTTCCCTCATTCGTGAACAAGATCCCGAGATACTTAAACTCCTCCACTTGGGGCAGGACCTCCTCCCCGACCCGGAGAGGGCATGCTACCCTTTTCCGGCTCAAGACCATGGCCTCGGATTTGGAGGAACTGATCCTCATCCCGGCCGCATCACACTCGGCTGCAAACCGCTCCAGTGAAAGTTGTAAATCACGAACTGATGAAGCCAGTAGGACCACATCATCTGCAAAAAACAGAGAAGCGATTCTAAGGCCACCAAAACGGATCCTCTCAACACCTTGGCTGCGCCTAGAAATTCTGTCCATAAAAGTTATGAACAGAATCGGTGACAAAGGGCAACCTTGGCGGAGTCCAACTCTCACCGGAAACGAGCCTGACTTACTGCCGGCAATGCGGACCAAGCTCTGACACCGGTCGTACAGGGACCTAACAGCCCTTATCAAAGGGCCTGGTACCCCATACTCCCGGAGTACCCCCCACAGAACCCCCCGAGGGACGCGGTCGAATGCCTTCTCCAAGTCCACAAAGCACATGTAAACTGGTTGGGCAAACTCCCACGCACCCTCCAGGACCCTGTTGAGGGTGTAGAGCTGGTCCAGTGTTCCACGACCAGGACGAAAACCACACTGCTCCTCCTGAATCCGAGGTTCGACTATCCGACGGACCCTCCTCTCCAGAACCCCTGAATAGACCTTACCAGGGAGGCTTAAGAGTGTGATCCCCCTATAGTTGGAACACACCCTACGGTCCCCCTTTTTGAATAGGGGAACCACCACCCCAGTCTGCCAATCCAAGGGAACTGCCCCCGATGTCCACGCGATATTGCAGAGTCGCGTAAGCCAACACAACCCTACAACATCCAGAGCCCTAAGGAACTCCGGGCGAATCTCATCCACCCCCGGAGCCTTGCCACCGCGGAGCTTTTTAACCACCTCGGCGACCTCAGCACCAGAGATCGGAGAACCCGACCCAAAGTCCCCAGGCTCCGCTTCCTCAGTGGAAGACGTGCCAGTAGGATTGAGGAGGTCTTCGAAGTATTCCGCCCACCGACTCACAACATCCCGAGTTGAGGTCAGTAGCACGCCACCCCCACCATAAATGGTGTTGGTCGCGTACCTCTTTCCCCCCCTGAGACGCCGGATGGTGGACCAGAATCGCCTCGAAGCCGTACGGAAGTCATTCTCCATGGCCTCTCCGAACTCCTCCCACGCCCGAGTTTTTGCCTCAGCAACCACCCGAGCCGCATGCCGCTTGGACTGCCGGTACCTATCAGCTGCTTCCGGGGTCCCACAAGCCAAAAAGGCCCAATAGGACTCCTTCTTCAGCCTGACAGCATCCCTCACTGCCGGTGTCCACCACCGGGTTCGAGGGTTGCCACCACGACAGGCACCAACAACCTTGCGGCCACAGCTCCGATAAGCTGCCTCGACAATAGAGGCGCGGAACACGGCCCACTCGGACTCCATGTCCCCCGCCTCCCTCGGAACGTGTTCAAAGCTCTCCCGGAGGTGGGAGTTAAAGCTCCGTCTTACGGGAGACTCTGCCAGACGTTCCCAGCAGACCCTCACAATACGTTTGGGTCTGCCAGGTCTGACCGGCATCCTCCCCCACCATCGGAGCCAACTCACCACCAGGTAGTGGTCAGTTGACAGCTCCGCCCCTCTCTTCACCCGAGTGTCCAAGACATGCGGCCGCAGATCAGATGAGACGACAACAAAGTCGATCATCGAACTGCGACCTAGGGTGTCCTGGTGCCAAGAGCACATATGGACACCCTTATGCCTGAACATGGTGTTTGTTATGGACAATCCATGACGAGCACAGAAGTCCAACAACAGAACACCACTCGGGTTCAGATCAGGGGGGCCGTTCCTCCCAACCACACCCCTCCAGGTCTCACTGTCATTGCCCACGTGAGCGTTGAAGTCCCCCAGTAGAACAAGGGAGTCCCCAGGAGGCGCACTCTCCAATACCCCCTCCAAGGACTCCAAAAAGGGTGGGTAGTCTGAGCTGCCGTTCGGCGCATAGGCACAAACAACAGTCAGAGCCCGTCCCCCCACACGTAGGCGAAGGGAGGCTACCCTCTCGTTCACCGGGGTGAACCCCAACGTACAGGCACCAAGATGGGGGGCAACCAGTATGCCCACTCCTGCTCGGCGCCTCTCACCAGGGGCAACTCCAGAGTGGAAGAGTGTCCAACCCCTCTCAAGGAAACTGGTTCCAGAGCCAGAGCCATGCGTTGAGGTGAGTCCGACTATTTCTAGTCGGAAACTCTCAACCTCACACACTAGCTCAGGCTCCTTCCCCACCAGAGAGGTGACATTCCATGTCCCAATGGCCAGCTTCTGTAGCCGAGGATCAGACCGCCAGGGTCCCCGCCCTCGGCCACCACCCATCTCACATTGCACCCGACCCCTTTGGCCCCTCCCACAGGTGGTGAGCCCATGGGAAGGGGGACCCACGTCTCCTCTTCGGGCTGTGCCCGGCCGGGCTCCATGGGTAAAAGCCCGGCCACCAGGCGCTCGCCAGCGTGCCCCACCTCCGGGCCTGGCTCCAGAGTGGGGCCCCGGTGACCCGCGTCCGGGCGAGGGAAAACTTAGTCCATTTAATTGTACTCATCATAGGGGTTTTGTTACATTATACGTCATATTTTGTTACATTTAGCTAAATTTCTGTTCCTTTTGGCATCATTTATTTTTTATTTTTTGAGCAACGGTGGTTCTTGAGTTGTTCCTGAACATCTGAACCAGTTGAGTGTTGTCAAATAAATAATAAGAATAAACACTGCAAAATGTCACATCATGTTGATACTGATCTGTTTCTTGTTGCTGCGTTCATCTGTGACCATCTGCTCATAATGACTCATGTTCGTGCTGCTGTTTATAATGATGTTTTTCTACTACATTAGGGCTTAGTGTATTACTAGCTGATGTCTCTCTTAGTTAATCCTAGATGTTATTATTGTTTTTCTCTTGCATTTGTTGTTGGATGTAACTGGGACCCTGTGTACATAATCTCGTTTTCAACACATGTACTACATGCGGTGCAAATGACAATAAATTCTCTCTGACTCTGACTCTGACTCTGACTTAATGGGTCCTGTCAAGTTAAAAGACCTGGTAGACCTTGGTGGCTGTGCTGACTGGATCTGATCCACGGTTCAGAACCTGCAGAGGTGGAGAAGTAGAGCTCCAACAGCGACTCCTGATGTTTCAGTCCTGCAGCTGGACCAAAGTCCCCGTCGGTCTGGACCCGTTTGTCCCCGTATGACTTCACTATCTTATTGTGATCCCACTTCCTGTGTTAAATTACAGCTGACAGTTTCCCTTTCCTTCTCCACGCCGCTAACCCTGATGACTTCATTGTTTTCTCACTGGATTCAAGCTGCCCAGCTCCATCGGCCCCTGGGAACCCGGCAGGTCTGCCTTTAGCCCGGGGGGCCTGAATCCGGTGACACGACTAATGTGACTGTGTGAAAGTGCTCCGGTAAACGCCTCCATGTGGGTTCACAGGAGCCCTCCAACTCAGTCTGCATGGATACATGTGTGTGTATGTGTGTGAGTGTGTGTGTGTGTGTGTGTGTGTGTTGGGGGGTCCTCGTTGTTTTCTCAGCAGTGATTAGCCTCAGCGGAAATGCTAACGGCTGTTTTTATAGTCGTGGAGTTGCTGAAACAGTTGTTTAACTATGTAATCCATGTCTGACCTGCAGGGAAACACACACACATTCACACAGACTCACACATGCACGCACGCACGCACCCACACAAGTTTGTCTTTCACTCTTTACAGGGACTTTGCATTGACTTCCATTCATTTTTCATTCATTTCTATTAACCACCCTTAACTCTAACCATTACCAGTACATAACTAACCCATCCTCAATTCACACGTTAGTCCAAAAACATAACCACTAACCCACCACTTCATATGGGGCCCGGGGCTTTGGGCCCCATAAGGAGCAGTTGGTCCTCACAATGTAGCAGAAGTTGGAAAAATGGGCCTTACAAAGTAGCATAAACAAGGACACACACACACACGTTCACCTGGCTCAGTGGTCCCCTGAACGCAACATTTCCTCTATTTTGTGTCTCGGCGGCGGCTCGCGTTGACTCGGTGACCTTTCTGCTCACAGGCTGACGAATCATGACGGATATCCTGCCGAGGGGGGTGACGCACTCAGCGTGCACGCACACACACACACACACACACAGCTACAGCCCATTAGAAAGTCGTAGGCCTCATGTGGGACCAAATCACTCCAATATGGTGAGAAACGAGCCGTTCATGGAGCAGAAACCTGAAGTATCGGAGCAGAGCTCTGACCCGGAGCGGTCTGAGCTCTGATTGTCCTTCATTTCCATTTGGGTGGGGGATCATTTGCATTTTGTCCTAATTATTTGGATAAAATCCAGAAACATGATCAGAGTTCTTCTGTCCCTTCAAATCAGGACTTTGGTTTTGACTGGGTCCAAACTGGGTCCAGTTGCTGGACAACGTTTGTTGCAGCTGTCAGGCTGTCCGCTCCGAGGACAGAATAATGTCCATTGTCTTCTGAGAGACGTGAGTCCTCGGAGTTGTTCAGGACAGTCTGAGGGTTCTGTTGAGGGCGTTTTCCCTCGTGGTCTCAGAGTCATACGTCGGATTTGATGTCACTCTGAGTTCACGCTCTACTGAAGTTCTTTGAAGTTCTCTTCAGGTTTTGTTTCCCCACCATGGAGTATATGCTGTTTGTGGGAATCAGTTGTGTTTGTTGGTGGCTCCTCAGATTGAAGAAGTCCTTTGGATGAAGGACGAAACACATTGTAACACATGTTTTAACGTCTTATTCTGAACTTCTAAACAAGTTTGGCATTCCTATACCACCAAAGGAATACGCGTTTGTTTTTGACGCTATCCCATCTGGTGTTATAATGCTTCTTAAGTCCTCTACAACTTCTCCACTGACTCCACTAAGTTTGAACCCTGCTGACTATTGGTCAAATCTGTTTTTCCACTAAAAAGACAAAAAACAACCGTGATATACGTGCCTTATTCCAGAAGGACATGGTCTCTGTTCCAAATGTTGTCTCTTATTGGAATAACCTTGCACCAGACCTGAACTGGAAAAAAATCTGGTGCCTTCCATCTAAATATTTGGTTATTAATAAAATGAAAGAAGTATCCTTTAAGATTATCCATCGTTTTTATCCCTGCAAGTCTTTCCTTCAACGATACAAAAAGGACATTGACATGAACTGCTCATTCTGCCAACTCTGTGAAGAAGATCTCTGTCATTTATTCTGGTCATGTCCTTTCTTATGTACGTTCTGGCAGGATATTTGCACTTTTATTTCCCAAAACATTCTTGTTGACTTTTCCCTTACTTATGTAAATGTGTTGTTTGGATTCTTTTCTTATCCCATTAATAAAACAAACCATTATTATATTATCAACCTAATTTTATTAGTTGCAAAATACCATGTACATAAATCTAAATTCTCATATCAGAAACCTTGTTTCTTGGTCTTTAGAGAGGAATTCAAACAATATATTAGAACACTTCAGTACTCATAGTAAAGCCATAAAAACAACTGATTTGTGTACCCACTTCAACATTTTTGTGACTTAACTTTTGTCTCTTTACATATATATTTATATGTGAGTACCGGTATGTATGTATATGTATATATGTATATCTGAAGCTCTCGGCCTTGCCCTCTCTGGATGGTTTTAAGAATCTGTTGGAATCCTGGCAAAAACCAATGCAGATATGTTCTTGTTCTTTATTTTATACATCTACCTTATAATGTTTTGCTAGTTTTGCTAGTTTTTCTATTGTTTATTGTTTAAGGTAATTGTATCATTGCTGTTCATCATTCTTTAGTTTGTAGCAGGTCGCTTTTGTAAATGAGTCCATGAGGCTCAATGAGATTTACCTGACTAAATAAAGGTTGAATGAATGAATGAATGAATGTATAAATAAATACACTTCGCTTTTTTTTGTGTTTGCTGTATAACCCCCTGGCATTATTCTCTTGTTCATTTTATTCTATAGTATTGATATTGTTTCTACTGTTTTGTTAACACTTTTATCATCATCATCAAAAAAACAAAAAAAAAAGGACGAAACTTCTCAGGTAAAAAAAGAAACCATCCAGATGACCTGAATGAACATTGCTGGATCTGAGTTCATGTGTGAACGCCGTTTAAACCAAGGAACTGTGTGGTGGGGTGTGTTTTACCCCCTGGATGATCAGATTAAAATAAAATAACTCGTCTGAGCATTACGTCCTGGATTCAGACATCCAGACGTCTGAATGTTGAGCTCTTTCTGTGTTTGTTGTGGTTTCTGGTTTATTTCTGTAGGTGAACCAGAACCGTTGAACCGTTGAGACCACAGAAGCTTCTCTCACATTTGAAGAACTTCTGTTTAAATCAAACTTGGAAATTTCACACGTTTTCTGTTTCTTTGAGGCTTACATTTCAGTCTGTGTTTCTGCCTACAGTGCAACCATGGCAACCAGTGAGTCAGCAGGTTCTCAGTCAGTGGGTCTTTTTGTTTCGTTGTTCCAACATGACCGCCGCCAGAAACCCACTCAGTCCCAATCAGAACTCAGTATTTAGAGGCGTAAATGTTCCAAAGCAAACAGGAAGACGATTAACCTTGGAGTTTCAAAGTAAAGGTCACAGATACTCCTCAGAATAAGAGTCTAGATTAGATGTAATTTATTTATTTATATACAGTATATATATATTTTTTTATTTTATTTTTTTTATTTTTTTATTTTTTTTTATTTTTTTTATGTAATAAATTAATTTGGGGGTGTTAAAGCTGAATAGACGGCCGTCAACGTTTCTGGACAACGTTCTGGTTTTCATCTGCAGATTTGTATTTTATTTTGTACAGAGCTCTTCCTCCTCGTGTCCTCGGTTTGAGACGTTTCCTCTGACCTCAGTCCATCCCGTGACCTTTGACCTCGAGCAGTAATCCTCTCGGAGTGTCTCTGAGCTCTCGGTCTCATGCCAGGTCATGAACGGAGGCTCCTGCCAATATTCCAGCACGTCTCTGAGTCAGGAGCCGAAGCTGCTGCACGCAGGATTATAAAACTGCTTCGCTTTGCTTCTTCCACTTCGCTGACTCAGCGTTGGGTTCAGACAGACGATACCTGAACCCTCATGAGAAACAGGAGACGTTGAGGAGTTTTTATTTGCTCAAAACGACTTTTTCACGTTTAATGTTTTCAAAACATTCGTGTCACCTTCAGGTTCAAACACGGAACTCCTTCCTGCAGCCGTCAGAGTTTTTACGTTTTAATTTAAAGTCTCCGAGCAAAGTTCTGGACGATCACGTTACATGATGAGTTCAAACCGGTCCGTTTGGACCCGTCGTCCAGCAGAACCACCAGTCCACCTGACACCGAGACAACAGCTGTTCGTGTAGAGCTCGGCTTCATTAACACATCCTGACATTTCAAGTAATGAGGGCGTTGCTCCGGTCACTGATGGACCTTTCTACTGTACGTTCCAATCCTCACCTGTGATCTGGAGGTCTGGATCAAGACCGCAGGTCTGGAAGAACCAGATCCTGGATCCAAGCAACTGAAATGGTCTTCCTTCATGGGGTGGAGGGTCTCAGTCACAGAGGTCTGGTTTCTCTCCTGGACCTGCTGCCTCCACAACCCGACTTCAAGGAGGCAGAAGATGGAGATTTGAAATGTATCGACACAGGTGCATGCTGGGAGGTGGGTCTGCAGGGCTTTGGAGGTCCTCTTCAAATACTTAAAATAATAATACAGAGCCGAAGTTCTCATCCTGAGAATACATCAGCCGAAGTTCAGCATGAAGGAACAGATTCATGAATCTCTGAGCATCACCTCTTCCTCTCAAGGCCACTTTGGTTCTGTCGGTGGAGGTATCGACGCAACGCTGAGGGATCGCTGCTGTTCGTGAAGCGGAATCAGGTTCAGGGATTAAAACCTGTCAAAGTGCTGCAGCTTTTCAACAACAGCTAAAGACCGGCTGCTGCAGGAAAAAACAGCCGTGACTCTAAAACGATTAAACCGGCGGAACACACACCTGGAAAATCATGGAAAAGATGGAACAAGGTGCTGGAACTGAATCGTGAAAACAAGCAGGAATAAAACAGCTGGAAAAAAACTATAATAAAAAACAAAAATAAAAAAGCTAACAGTCATCAATATAAAAATAACAAAATAATTGTTTAATGTGAGAACAGCTGCCAATACCTCCATTTTTGTTTACTCTTGAACACAGCTGAAGTCTGACTTAACCTGGTCCGGTTCTGATGGAATCTGCAGTAATCTGGTCCGGTTCTGATGGAATCTGCAGTAATCTGGTCCGGTTCTGATGGAATCTGCAGTAATCTGGTCCGGTTCTAATGGAATCTGCAGTAATCTGGTCCGGTTCTGATGGAATCTGCAGTAATCTGGTCCGGTTCTAATGGAATCTGCAGTAATCTGGTCCGGTTCTGCTGGAATCTGTAGTAATCTGGTCAGGTTCTGCTGGAATCTGTAGTAACCTGGTGCGGTTTTGATGGAATCTGCAGTAACCTGGTGCGGTTTTGATGGAATCTGCAGTAACCTGGTGCGGTTCTGCTGGAATCTGCAGTAATCTGGTCCGGTTCTGATGGAATCTGTAGTAACCTGGTGCAGTTTTGATGGAATCTGCAGTAATCTGGTCTGGTTCTGATGGGATCTACAGTAATCTGGTCCGGTTCTGATGGAATCTGCAGTAATCTGGTCCGGTTCTGATGGAATCTGCAGTAATCTGGTCTGGTTCTGATGGAATCTACAGTAATCTGGTCCGGTTCTGATGGAATCTACAGGAATCTGGTCCGGTTCTGCTGGAATCTGCAGTAATCTGGTCCGGTTCTGCTGGAATCTGCAGTAATCTGGTCCGGTTCTGCTGGAATCTGTAGTAACCTGGTGCAGTTTTGATGGAATCTGCAGTAATCTGGTCTGGTTCTGATGGGATCTACAGTAATCTGGTCCGGTTCTGATGGAATCTGCAGTAATCTGGTCCGGTTCTGATGGAATCTGCAGTAATCTGGTCTGGTTCTGATGGAATCTACAGTAATCTGGTCCGGTTCTGATGGAATCTACAGGAATCTGGTCCGGTTCTGCTGGAATCTGCAGTAATCTGGTCCGGTTCTGCTGGAATCTGTAGTAACCTTGTGCGGTTTTGATGGAATCTGCAGTAATCTGGTCCGGTTCTGATGGAATCTGCAGTAATCTGGTCCGGTTCTGCTGGAATCTGCAGTAATCTGGTCCGGTTCTGCTGGAAAATGCAGTAATCTGGTCCGGTTCTGCTGGAATCTGTAATCTGGTGTGGTTCTGATGGAATCTACAGTAATCTGGTCCGGTTCCGCTGGAATCTGTAGTAACCTGGTGTGGTTCTGATGGAATCTACAGTAATCTGGTCCGGTTCCGCTGGAATCTGTAATCTGGTGTGGTTCTGCAATCTGGTGTGGTTCTGCTGGAATCTGTAGTAATCTGGTGTGGTTCTGCTGGAATCTGTAGTAATCTGGTGTGGTTCTGATGGACTCTGCAGTAACCTGGTGTGGTTCTGATGGACTCTGCAGTAACCTGGTGTGGTTCTGATGGACTCTGCAGTGATCTGGTTTGGTTCTGACCCGTTCTCGTCTGTAAACGAGTGTTTTCTTTCGGCAGCAGCAGGTCCGAGTGTCACACAGTGAGTCTCCTCAGTGGTTCTGTGTTTTTGTTCCCACGTTCGGCTGCTTTAGCTGCTTCGGCTGCTTTAGCTGCTGTTTTGACAGCACGGCTGACCCGACCCGAGCGCTCGGCCTCTTCCTCATCGGACCCTTCGGCCCGTTGTTCTGATAGTCTGCTGGACCCGCAGGCTGTTGGCTTCACTCAGAGCAAACAGAACCTGTTCTCCTGTCTTTAAGGCTGGCGGCCCGGTGGAGCAGAACCTCCTCTCGGACTCACAGGTTAGTTCTGATGCTGGTTCTGACCCGAAAGCTTAAAACCATTTCCTTGCGGGCCAGATGGAAGAATGCTGAGAATGTTGGTCAAGAGGGTAAGAGGATGAACGCTTTAAGGAGTCCGGTTCTGATCCTCCTCTCAGCACCTCGTGTTTGTGTTTACAGCTCAGATC
This sequence comes from Garcialebias charrua, assembly GCA_038048925.1. NCBI lineage: Eukaryota > Metazoa > Chordata > Actinopteri > Cyprinodontiformes > Rivulidae > Garcialebias > Garcialebias charrua. Next base: position 66,338 of record JBBPBX010003551.1, read on the forward strand.
AGCCGGATTAGACCCACTTCCTGCACCAGAACCAGAACCTGCTGAAACACCTGAAACAGCCGAAGACAGCAGCTGAAGTCAGAGCTGCTGGAAGCTGAGCTAGTTGTCCTGTAGTCAAATAAATCTGGTTCTGATGTTTGGACTCATCCGTCTGGAGTTTGGACCTGAGTCGGGTCTGGTACCTGTGTGGACGCAGGTGGTCCCTGCAGTCTTTCAGGTGTTTGTGCAGCTGAAGCTCATGTTTCTGTGGGTCGGGTTCTTTACCTCGTCATGGTTGTGTTGTAAGCCTCATGGGTCAGATCCAAGTCACTGGAGAAGAACCGGATCAGAAACACATCGGATCTGGATCCGGGGCGAGCCGTCAGAACTCTGCTTCACCAACAGAGGCCTTCACTAATCTGCTGTTCAAGCTTTGGAAACGGACCGGGGAGGCTCAGTCTGAAAGGTTCTGGTTCTGGTCGAAAGCATCGGTTTGTGCTCAGTTGGAACGATGAAGTTCTGCTCTTTAAGGCCCGTCCACACCGGCAGAACTTATTAAACCAAAAGTTTGATCTGTTTGCATCTCATCTTCACTTCTGAAACACTGTCCCAGAATATAGTTTTCTTTAGGTTTTACTTTCAGAGCATTTATAAATATTTATGTGTAACTAATGTGTAGATAATGTGTAATTAATGTGTAAATAATATGTAACTAATGTCTAACTAGTGTGTAAATTATGTGTATATAACATGTAAATAATTCATAACTAATGTGTAGATAATGTGTAATTAATATGTAGCTAATGTGTAACTAGTGTGTAACTCGTGTGCATATAACGTGTAAATAATTCATAACTAATGTGTAGATAATGTGTAATTAATATGTAACTATAATGTGTAACTAGTAACTTATATGTATATAACGTGTAACTAATTCATAACTAATGTGTAATTAATATGTAACTAACAAAGGTGGGCACCAGACCGCTAGAGAGCGCTAATGCGCTGATCCGCTTACAGTGGACCTAAACTATTTGTCAGCGTTACAGCGGATTGTCTAACTTTTATAATTCATAAGCGGATTTGTGCTATTTTTATTTAAAATGCAGTACCGCTAATAACTAATTATCTATCAGTAAAAACAAAAAAACTTATTTACGGGCTCTTACGCTGGCTCTCGTAGCTGCTTGTTTACCTTTTTCCCCCTTGGTGAGGGAGCAGAGAGGAGGGAGGGGGAGCAGAGGGGAGAACAGACGCGGATCTACCATGTAGGCAAATGATGCCGTTGCCTGGGGCTCCCAATCAGCAGGGGCCCCGGCCCCGCTTGGATACAACTTGGAAGTGCACTTTAAAACTTGAACTTGAACTTTAATTTGATCTGTACTGTTGATGTGGTCTTTGAATTGAAGTTATAATAATAATAATATAATAATAAACTTTATTTGTGTAGCACCTTCCTGCAATGCCTTGCATTGACCAAGGTGCTTAACAGGACATTTGAATGATTCTTGAAAAATACCTGCTGGAATTATTTTATTTGTTTTTGTGAATGTTTAACTATGTGAATGTTTAACTATTTTTGATAACAGTTTAGTCCTGTGTATATAGTAATGCTAATTTTTGTTTTGTTTATGACCTTGTTTAGGTCAGGGTTTTTTTCACCCCCTGTTCCCACCCAGGATGGCAAGCTACCGGATCACCGCAGCTGTGCGGTAGGACTTAAATTGCACCAAACTATTTGTTTTTTTCTGGACATATTACCCTGGATCATGAACTACAAACTACCAGATTATTGATTGATGGACCTTTAATCATCCGGGATTCAAGAACTGATTTAAAATAGGAAAAAAAAGAACTCTTGGGTGTGATCAGGGTCTGTTTTGTTCTGTGTATTTTGTCTATTGGTTATACTCAAAGAAAATGATTATTATTACAAACAATATTATTGTCAGAGTCAGAGTCAGAGAGTCTTTATTGTCATTTGCACCGTATGTAGTACATGTGATGAGATGAGATTATGTACACGGGGTCCCAGTTACATCCAACAACAAAATGTAAGAGAAAAACAGTAATAACATCTAGGATATGGGCCGCTAGTTGGCAGTGTAGTGCAAATACACTTACCAATTGTTGAATTTAAATAGCGGTTTAGAATTTAGCTTCCCCTAATTTTCATAAGACATTAGTGCTTTTGAAATTGCTGACCTAAATAAATTAATTAGTGCTTTAGAAATAGTGGAACTAATTTTTGGATTAGCGTTGCCCAGCACTGGTAACTAATGTGTAACTAGTGAGTAACTTATGTGCATATAACGTGTAAATAATTCATAACTAATGTGTAGATAATGTGTAATTAATATGTAACTAATGTGTAACTAGTGTGTAACGTGTATATAACGTGTAAATAATTCATAACAAATATCTAATTAATATGTAACTAATGTGTAACTAGTGTGTAACTTATGTGTATATAACATGTAAATAATTCATAACTAATGTGTAACTAATGTGTAATTAATATGTAACTAATGTGTAACTAGTGTGTAACTTATGTATATATAACGTGTAAATAATTCATAACTAATGTGTAGATAATGTGTAATTAATATGTAACTAATGTGTAACTAGTGTGTAACTTATCTGTATATATATATACAAAGCTGGGCGCCAGACCGCCAGGGAGCGCTAAAGCGCTAATCTGCTTACAGTGGACCTAAACTTTTTGTCAGCGTTTTTGTGGATTGACTAACTTTTATAATTCATAAGCGGATTTGTGCTATTTTTATTTAAAATGCAGTACCGCTAATAACTAATTATCTATCAGTAAAAACCAATAAACTTATTTACAAGCTCTTATGCTGCTTGTTTTACCTTTTTCCCCACCATAAAGAGCAGAGAGGAGGAAGGGTGGGAGGGGAGGGGGGCAGAGCGGAGAACAGACTCGGATCTACCATGTAGGTAAATGATGCCGTTGCCTGGGGATCCCATCAGCATGGGGCCCCGCCGCGCCCCGGCCAGTCACCTACATCCCTAACATTGATCCTGCTTGTTAATGTACATTTAACATAAAAATAATTATAGTTACGATGAAAACGATCATTAAATACGCAATAAAAAAAACGGTCGATTTCTTTATCCCCCTACTAAAAATGGACTATTCCATCTTGACATCTTCCGGGTCAGAGGTGAACTCAGGGGCTAATTCTGTGGCTAGCTGGCTGCGCTCGGTGTCTTCATAAATCCGTAGAGAACCCCGCTGTTTCAAGCCAAATTAACGTGGCCGGAGGATTTTATTGTGTGTTTTGTGTCGACCATTCGACGGTGAGTCGTTAGTTTTATGTATTTGGGTTACTTTTATGTATAAATGCGGTGGCGACACACCCGTGTATTTGAGATTTAAAAGTGGTTTTAGGGATTAAAAGTTCATTCTATTTTTTGTTAATTTCGTGGCCGAATAGAATATATGTACGTAAAGTATTAAATAAATCCTTTGATTTTTGTAATTTCATCCTTTTAGGATCATTTTTGTTACTTTTCAGTTGGCAGTGTAGTGCAAATTTTGCATAACGCTGCCGGCTATATATATATATATATAATATATAAATATATAAATAGCGGATTAGATTAGCTTCCCCTAATTTTCATAAGACATTTGTGCTTTTGAAATTGTGGACCTAAAAAAATTAATAAGCGTTTTAGAAATTGTGGAACTAATTTTTTAATTAGCGTGCCCACCACTGTATATATATATATATATATA
>JBBPBX010003551.1:70090-81851 GCA_038048925.1 Garcialebias charrua
TTTTTTTTCCGGCTTTTTTCCCTGCGTTAGGGGTCGCCACAGCGATCTAGTCGCACGAAGATTTGGCAGTTGTTTTTACGCCGGATGCCCTTCCTGACACAACCACAGCCCTCTGTGTGGAGCAGAGAGCTGCTATCTAGGGTTCCCGGGGGAGCAGATGGTGTGGGTTAAGGGCCTTGCTCAAGGGCCCAGAGTGGGGCAAATGAGGGTGGAGACAAGTATGACCGCTTCACTTATCCCACCCACATCTTTGATGTTGTCGGTACCGGGGCTTGAACCGGCGACCTTCCGATCACAAGCGCACTTTCTTAACCTCTTGCGCCACCACTCCCCCTTGTAACTTATCTGTATATAACGTGTAAATAATTCATAACTAATGTGTAACTAATGTGTAATTAATATGTAACTAATGTGTAACTAGTGTGTAACTTATGTGTATATAACGTGTAAATAATTCATAACTAATGTGTAACTAATGTGTAATTAATGTGTAACTAATGTGTAACTAATGTGTAATTAATATGTAACTAATGTGTAACTAGTGTGTAACTTATGTGTATATAACGTGTAAATAATTCATAACTAATGTGTAACTAATGTGTAATTAATATGTAACTAATGTGTAACTAGTGTGTAACTTATGTGTATATAACGTGTAAATAATTCATAACTAATGTGTAACTAATGTGTAATTAATATGTAACTAATGTGTAACTAGTGTGTAACTTATGTGCATATAGCATGTAAATAATTCATAACTAATGTGTAAATAATGTGTAATTAATATGTAACTAATGTGTAACTAGTGTGTAACTTATGTGTATGTGTGTAACTTATGTGTATTTAACGTGTAAATAATTCATAACTAATGTGTAACTGTGTAATTAATAGGTAATTAGTGTGTAACTAATGTGTAGATAATGTGTAAATAATGTGAACTAGTGTGTAACTAGTGTGTAACTTATGTCTATATAATGTGTAAATAATTCATAACTAATGTGTAACTAATGTGTAATTAATAGGTAATTAATGTGTGAATCTGCTTATTCTCATCATCACTCTCTTGCCTCCTGTATCCATGATCTCATTCTTTCAGTCTCTACCCAGAGTTCATGACCAGAGGTGAGGGTAGGAACGTATCAACCGGTAAACAGAGAGCTTTGCCTCACAGCTCAGCTCTCTCTTCACCACAATGGACCGGCACAGAGTCCACAATACTGCAGACGCTGCACCAATCCATCTGTCTGCTCACTCATGAAAACCACAAGATACTTGAACTCCTCCACTTGAGGCAGAACCTCACCCTCGACCTGAAGAGAGCAATCCACCTTTTTCCGGTTGAGGACCATGACCTCAGACTTGGAGGTGCTGATTCTCATCCCAGCCGCTTCACACTCGGTTGCGAACCGCTCCAGTGAGAGCTGGAGATCACAACACTGTGATGGCAACAGGACCACATCATCTGCAAAGCGCAGAGATGGAATCCTGAGGCCACTGAACCGGACTCCCTCACCCCCCTGGCTGCACCGAGAAGTTCTGTCCATAAAAGTTATGAACAGAACCAGTGACAACGGGCAGCACTGGCCGAGTCCAACGTACTACCAGTAATGCAAACCAAACTCTCGCACCGCTGAAATGACAGAGATCAAGTCCTTAATAATGCATCCTCAAAATTTTATTTGTAATCATTTATATTTTTACGTTTTATTTATTTATTTATTTATTTATTTATTGTATTTCCTCCTGGAAAGACCCGCACACCTCCATTCTGGACCTGCCGTTCTGTTCTTTGTTTCTACTTCCCGTCCTCTCAAACCCAGGCGGTCGAAGAAGCTCGTCCTGAGCCCGGTTCTGCCGGAGGTTTCTTCCTGTTCAAGGGAGTTTTTCCTTTCCACTGTCTCCTTTGTGCTTGCTCAGGATGGGAAGTGAAGATTCAACACAATATGCTGCTTCCTCAGATAGAAAACTTTAATACCCTACTTTCCGGCCGATAAGTCGCACCGCCCTATACGTCGCATCTATTATGCGTCAGCGGTGACAACACGGAAATGGCCACAGGAGCGTGCACGGTAGGACTTTAACAAGATTAACACTTAAAAACAATTATTTGTTTGCTGAAAATTATAGCAAAGATGTGTCTGAGCTGAACTTTTCCTTAATAAATGCACGTATCGGTCAAATCAGCTGAATTAAAAAAATTGTTTCGCTACGTCGGTGCTGCGAAGCGTGCACGCGCAGCGAGCGGATACGCTTCATTTCTTTAAAATTTAACAAGATATACACCTTATAAAATATATATGTTTGCTGACATTATAGCAAAAGTGTTTCTGAGCTGAACTTTTCCTTTAAAAATTAACGTAATGTTCAAATCAGCTGGTGGTCTGGGTTTGTGCTCCTTTGTGCTTGCTCAGGATGGGAAGTGAAGATTCAACACAATCTGCTGCTTCCTCAGATAGAGAACTTTAATACCGTACTATCCGGATTTAAATTGTTTCGCTTTGACGGTCTTCCAAACGTGTGCGCGCGCTGCGAAAATAAATTATAAATAAATCGAATTTTAGCTCAAACATCTCCTAAAGCTAGTCTGTTGTAAAAGTCCATCCAGTGATTACTTTCTGTAAGTTTCATCAAAATCTGTCCTTGTGGTTCTTGACCTATTTTGCTAACAAACACTGAGGTAACAGTAGTTCATACCTCCAGAGTTCAGGAGGCCGGGCTGCCACAGAGTGAGTCCGAGCAGAGGAGGCTTTTTTCGGACACATGAGCTGGGAACGGTCGGTGGACCCTAGCGGCTGAAAGTGATACTGCTCCATTTTTTTCGTCAGAATGAATGGAAACGCTCATATCTTAGCCAAAATTTGGTCGAAAAATATGGGAAAAAATCCATAAATATGTTGCTTCGCCCTATAAATCGCAGGACTTAAAAATTAGGCAAAAGGGTGCAACTTATATGCCGAAAAACACGGTAATTGGCTTTTATTATGCCTGTGAATGTGTCTGTTCAGTGTCCTGTGACGACTTCTGTTGTGACTTGGAGCTCTAGAAAGAATTGGAGACCTGGAGGGTCAGGAGCTCCTGGTTCTGTCTTTGACTTTGTTTTACATGTGATTATAATCCAGTGGTTCAGTGATTTTATCTGATTTACAGGATTTTAAAACTCAGAAAAAATTGCACTTTTTTAAAATTTCAGATTTTGTCTTAGTGGAAGGGGGTCTCCTCCTTCCAATCTGAGGGTCTGGGTTTGGTTCTGAACCCAGACCACCAGGGAGCTCCTGCTGCAGGTCGGCACAGAACTCTTTAGTTAAATATGTTTCCAAGTCAATCTGAGTTTAATCCAAATAAAAACATTTAATCCGTTTTTACAGTTTATTAAGAATAAAAATTTAAAAATGTCTCAAATTAACGTTTAGACGAGAAACCTCGTGGTGAGAGGGACGTCTTCAGATACACAACCAAAGTCTGGTTGTTTGGTTTTTAACTTTCATTTGGGTTTGCTGGTTCTGGACCAGCAGGCTGTTGGAGTTCTGCTGCTGCACCGACTGGACCCGCTGAATGGACCTTTGTTCTGTTTGTTTGGAGCTGACGGACAGAACCGCTGCTAATGAGGCCGTTTCTCAGCCCGGTTCTGTTGGATCAGTTTTGACAGGAGCTGAATGGACCCGACTGAGATGGAGTTCTGACCCACGGGGGGTCGGTTCTCCTGGGGATCAGGTCCTCGCCTCTTTAAGGCACCAGAACCTCCCAGTTCTTTGGGATTCAAATCATCTTGTTAGTTCTGATCCGGTTCTGACGTTCAGGAGATACAAAATGTCTCTGTTGTCCTGGAACAAAATCCTTTCTGTTTCCTGTCCACTATGTGTCCTCCTCTGTCCATCATGTCTCTTCATCTGTCCACCATGTGTCCTCCTGTCCATCAAGTGTCCTCCTGTCCATCATGTGGCCTCCTCCTTGGTTTGGGGGCGGCCATGGCACAGTGGTAATGGCAGTCGACCCCCGATCGGAAGGTTGGAGGTTCGAATCCCGCATCCGCCCACCATGTGTCGTTGTGTCCCTGGGCAAGACACTTAACCCCGAGTTGCTCCCGGTAGGTCTGGATGGCGCCTTGCAAGGCAGGCTACCACTACCGGTGTATGAATGTGTGAATGAATGGGTGGATGGTTGGTATTGTAAAGCGCTTTGGGGCTCCTCACAGGGGGCTGGAAAGTGCTATATAAATAAGCTCCATTTACCATTTACCATTTGTCCTGTTGTCCTCAGTTGTTGTCCTCAGTTGTTGTCCTCAGTTTAACCTGTTGTCTTCAGTTTGTCTTGTTGTCCTCAGTTTGTCCTTTTGTCCTCATTCTGTCCAGTTGTCCTCATTTGTTGTCCTCAGTTTGTCTTATTCTCGGATTGTCCTGCTGTCCTCAGATGTTATCCTTAGTTTGTCCTGCTGTCCTCAGTATGTCCTGTTGTCTCCAGTTTGTCCTTTTGTCCTCATTCTGTCCTGTTGTCCTCATTTAGACTGGTTCACCTCCTATCTCTCTGACCGCACTCAATTCATTCAGCTTAAATCCTTCCGTTCCCAGTCTTCCCCTGTCCCAAGGCTCTGTCCTCGGACCCCTCCTCTTCATCATTTATCTCCTTCCTCTAGGTCACATCTTCCGTAAATACGGCGTCCATTTCCACTTCTATGCTGATGACACACAGCTCTACTTGTCATCAAAACCTAACTCCACCCACCCACCCTCCATCCTCACCGACTGTCTCAATGAGCTAAATCACTGGTTTTCTAACAATTTCCTTCAACTAAACAGTAACAAAACAGAAATCATTCTTGTTGGTACCAAAAACTCTATTTCAAAATCAGAACATCTTCTCGTCCCCCTTAACAACTCTCTGCTATCCCCCTCCCCTCAGGTCAAGAGCCTCGGTGTCATCCTCGACACCACTCTCTCCTTCACTTCACACATCAACAATATTACTCGGTCTGCCTATTTCCACCTCCGTAATATTAACCGTCTCCGTCCTTCTCTCACACCCCGCTCCACAGCCATCCTGGTGCACAGTCTTGTGACTTCCCGTATCGATTACTGCAACTCCCTTCTCTACGGCCTCCCCAACAAATCTCTCCACAAGTTACAGATGGTCCAGAACTCAGCTGCCCGTGTCATCACTCAAACCTCCTACTATAACCACATCACTCCTGTCCTGCAGCAGCTCCACTGGCTCCCGGTTAAATCACGCATCATCTTCAAAATTCTACTTCTCACGTTCAAAGCTATCCACAACCTTGCCCCTCCTTATCTATCTGACCTCCTACAAATCTCCATCCCATCACGCTCTCTCAGATCCTCCTCTTCACTACATCTCCATGTACCCTCTGCCCGCCTCTCCACCATGGGGAGCAGGGCCTTCACCTGCTCTGCCCCTCACCTCTGGAACGCTCTACCACCAGACCTTCGAAACACCACCTCCCTTTCTCTGTTCAAGACTGCCCTGAAAACACATCTCTTTAGACTAGCTTATCATTAACTTTACTAAATGTATTTTTATCTTCCATTTTATATCCTTTATGTATTTTATATTTCAATTTGTCACTGATAATGTTTGAACTGTATTGGTTTGTTAAGTGTCCTTGGGTGTCCTGAAAGGCGCTTTTAAATAAAATGATTATTATTATTATGATTATTATTTTATGTCCTCAGTTTGTCTTGTTCTTGGGGGTTTTTTTTTTTCAAAGTCAAAGTCAACTTTATTGTCAGAACTGCAATATGTACAGGACATGCACAGGATTGAAATTGCGTTTCTCTCAGTCCCTCGGTGCAACAGTAACCATCTAAACACTAAAACATTTAATAAACATAAGCATAAAATAGTAAAAGTGTTGGGTTGTCCTGCTGTCCTCAGATGTTATCCTTAGTTTGTCTTGATGTCCTCAGTATGTCCTGTTGTCTCCAGTTTGTCCTGTTGTCCTCAGCTGTCTTCAGATTGTGTTGTGGTCTTTGTGGTAATTTGAGCAGAAAACATCTGGTTTTGTTCTTCAGATGATCTTCTGTGGTGGTGAACAGCTGGATTAACTCCTTGTTGTCCCCAGGAAGCACCCCCCCCCCCCCCTGTTTAGAGCCAACATGAGATCAACCCTCTGCTCCTTTCTTCTGCTCTTGTCTTTCAGCTGAAGTTCTGTCTCCAGCAGGTCCCTCATCTTTGTTCGAAGGTCCGAGTTCTTTCACTGAAACGTCAGATGATCTCAGATAATCTCTGGTAATCTCTGGTAATCTGCTGGATTAAAACAGTTGGAGGTTTTCATTCATGGCTCCTCATCTGGAGGACAACATTCAGACTCAAAGGAACGTCCGACAAAGAGCTCTGTGGGGGTTTGTGCAGGAAACAGAAGATCAGTCAGAACCGACCTGGACGTTGGACAGAAAGAGGTTCTGTGTGCTCCTTTAGAACCAAACGGTTCTGATGGACTCGACCTCAGACCAGCTGAGAACCAGCAGCTGACTCAGACCTAGAACCCAGCTGGACCCAGCGGTCCAGATCAGTTCTGGTTTTTCACAAATGCACCTCACAAATTTCCTGGTATAGGTGTATTTGCTAACGTTTTGAGTGATCATTCCGTAATAGCAGCTCTTAGATCAACTAAACTTCCACCTGCTAAGCCCAGAATAATTAAAAAAAGGGATTTGAAACGTTTCAGTGAACAGTCATTCCTTTGGGATCTATCCCTCTTTGATTGGCAACGTATCCTACAAATCAATGACGTGAACACCGCTTGGAACGATTTTCATGATAGTTTCATTTACTTTGTAAACAAACACGCACCTTTCCGGCAGTTCAGGATAAAGAGCCGTGACAGCCCCTGGTTTACTCCTGAACTAGCTGATCTCCTGCACTGGAGAGATCATCTTTGGGCCGCAGCAAGAAAATCACACTCAGACACTGATTGGTTGAAATTTCGGCAGCTAAGGAATAAATGCACAACTGCCATCAAAGCCGCTAAACGTAACTACTTCTTATCTCAGACCTCCAAAAATCTAAACGATCCTAAAAAATTCTGGAAAACCATCAAATCTCTCTCAGGCACCCCCCAATCATCTGACCTCCCATCACAATTTCTTGTTGACTCTGTTCCTGTGTCAAATAAGCACGAGATCCTGAACTGTTTCAATAAACATTTTGTTGCTTCTAGTTCATTATTTGACACAGTTACAAACGGAAAATCAGCCACTTTATCTAATAATCAAACTTCTACAAATCAAATCCCTCCTACAAGTCAACCATCTGTTAATCACACCTTCTCTTTTTCTCCGTTCTCAGTCAGTGAGGTAAATAAACTGTTAAATGATCTTGATCCTAAAAAATCTGCAGGTCCAGATGAACTTCCACCTTATTTCTTAAGGCTGGCTGCTCATATCATCACAGTCCCTGTGACCCACATCTTTAATCTGTCCATAAGCCAAAACACCATTCCGGATGCTTGGAAAACAGCCTTTGTTCTTCCTTTGCTGAAGGGAGGTGACCCCACCTCACTGAACAATTATCGACCGATCTCTAAACTCTGCATCTTAGCCAAGGTTCAAGAAAAACTGATAAACTCTCAGATCAAAAATTATCTGGACTCATTTAACATCTTACCTCTTCATCAATCTGGTTTCAGGAAAAAACACAGCACAACAACTGCTTCTCTGAAGGTTCTGAATGATGTTGTTGAAGCATTGGATGCTAAGGACTATTGTGCTGCACTTTTCTTAGACCTGTCTAAAGCTTTTGACACTGTGGATCATAACATCCTGTGTCATAAGCTCTCAGAAATCGGTTTCTCTGATCACACCATCGGTTGGTTTTCTAACTATCTTTCCAATCGGAGGCAATGTGTTCAACATAACGGTACTTCTTCCAGCTATTTAACAGTTAAAAATGGTGTACCACAAGGCTCAGTTTTAGGACCCACTCTCTTTACAATCTACATAGCTAATGTAGGTCACTGCATCCCTGATGCATCCTTACATTTCTATGCTGATGATACAGTTGTTTATTGCAGAGCTAAAACAGTAGCTAAGGCTTTCCAGTTACTGCAATCCGCTTTTGACTTCATCCAGTCAGATTTGTTCCGTCTCAAACTTGTCCTAAATGCTGATAAAACAAAAGGGATGTTTTTTTCAAATAGGAAGTCGGTCCCAGCAGTTCTTCCTCTGATTTTATCTTCAAATGGTGTCCCTATTGAGTTTGTTGATTCCTATAAATATCTGGGTATCCTGATCGATTCACATCTCTCTTTTAAACTCCACGTGGAAAACCTAGTGAAGAAACTGAAAGTTAAACTGGGTTTCTTTTTCAGAAACAGATCATGTCTATCACTGAATGTTAGGAAACGCCTTGTATCTGTGACTTTCCTTCCCTCCATTGATTACGGTGACATCTCTACATGAATGCTCCTACAAGCACCCTGCGGATGTTGGATGTTGTCTATCATGGTGCACTAAGATTCATAACTGGTTGTGATTATCGTACCCACCACTGCACCCTGTATTCACTGGTTAACTGGACATCATTAACCTCACGCAGACTCTTCCACTGGTACATTTTCATCTTTAAATCACTTCTTGGTCTGCTGCCCTCATACATCTCCTCCTACATGTCTTTGCGTGATTGCAGCTACAGTGTGCGCTCTCAGGACATGATTACCTGCAGTGTTCCGTCAGTGAGGACTGAACTTGGAAAAAGGGCCTTCTCCTATTCCGCTCCAGCTTCCTGGAATATCTTACAAAAAGATCTGAAGCTCTCAAACTTGACTTCTCTAAATGGTTTTCAGAATCTGTTGGAATCCTGGCAAAAACCAATGCAGATTTGTTCCTGTCTTTGATTCTATACGTTTACCTTATAATGTTTTGCTAGTTTTTTGATACTTTGTTAAAAAAAAAAAAAAAAAAATTGTTGTGTTTTTTTTTTTTTTTTTTTCCCTCTCTTTTGTTTTCTATTGTTTATTGTTTGTTTGTTTGTTTATTGTTTAAGGAAATTCTACCATTGCTGTTCATTGTTCTTTAGTTTTAGCAGGTCGCTTTCGTAAATGAGCCCATGAGGTTCAAAAGATTTACCTGACTAAATAAAGGTTGAATGAATGGTTCTGTGGGTCCTCAGGTCCGTGTGAACGGGCTTCATGTTTTACCCACTTCCTGATGCAGGTTCTGTTCTGGAGCTGCAGCAGGTTGTTGCGCACACGAGGTTCTGTTTATGTCTGACACCGAGTGTGGTTCTGATCCGGCCTTTTCCTCAGGACCTGCCTGGCATTGTGCTGCTTCCTGTTCTGCAAGACGCTATCAGTGTGGGATCAGCTGGAGGACAAAGAGGTCCAACACACACACACACACACACACACACACACAAAAACACACACACACACACACACACACATACTGGTTTCCATGGTTCATGGGGACTCAATTTTTGAACATCACTGGGCAGCCACCTTACCGTGGTGGAGGGGTTTGAGTGTCCCAATGATCCTAGGAGCTATGCTGTCAGGGGCTTCATGCCCCTAGAAGGGTCACCCAAGGCAGACAGGTCCTAGGTGAGGGATCAGACAAAGTGCAGCCCAAAAACCCCTATGATGAGTACAATTAATGGACTAAGTTTTCCCTCGCCCGGACGCGGGTCACCGGGGCCCCACTCTGGAGCCAGGCCCGGAGGTGGGGCACGCTGGCGAGCGCCTGGTGGCCGGGCTTTTACCCATGGAGCCCGGCCGGGCACAGCCCGAAGAGGAGACGTGGGTCCCCCTTCCCATGGGCTCACCACCTGTGGGAGGGGCCAAAGGGGTCGGGTGCAATGTGAGATGGGTGGTGGCCGAGGGCGGGGACCCTGGCGGTCTGATCCTCGGCTACAGAAGCTGGCCATTGGGACATGGAATGTCACCTCTCTGGTGGGGAAGGAGCCTGAGCTAGTGTGTGAGGTTGAGAGGTTCCGGCTAGAAATAGTCGGACTCACCTCAACGCATGGCTCTGGCTCTGGAACCAGTTTCCTTGAGAGGGGTTGGACACTCTTCCACTCTGGAGTTGCCCCTGGTGAGAGGCGCCGAGCAGGAGTGGGCATACTGGTTGCCCCCCATCTTGGTGCCTGTACGTTGGGGTTCACCCCGGTGAACGAGAGGGTAGCCTCCCTTCGCCTACGTGTGGGGGGACGGGCTCTGACTGTTGTTTGTGCCTATGCACCAAACGGCAGCTCAGACTACCCACCCTTTTTGGAGTCCTTGGAGGGGGTATTGGAGAGTGCGCCTCCTGGGGACTCCCTTGTTCTACTGGGGGACTTCAACGCTCACGTGGGCAATGACAGTGAGACCTGGAGGGGTGTGGTTGGGAGGAACGGCCCCCCTGATCTGAACCAGAGTGGTGTTCTGTTATTGGACTTCTGTGCTCGTCATGGATTGTCCATAACGAACACCATGTTTAAGCATAAGGGTGTCCATATGTGCTCTTGGCACCAGGACACCCTAGGTCGCAGTTCGATGATCGACTTTGTTGTCGTCTCATCTGATCTGCGGCCGCATGTCTTGGACACTCGGGTGAGGAGAGGGGCGGAGCTGTCAACTGACCACTACCTGGTGGTGAGTTGGCTCCGATGGTGGGGGAGGATGCCGGTCAGACCTGGCAGACCCAAACGTATTGTGAGGGTCTGCTGGGAACGTCTGGCAGAGTCTCCCGTAAGACGGAGCTTTAACTCCCACCTCCGGGAGAGCTTTGAACACGTTCCAAGGGAGGCGGGGGACATGGAGTCCGAGTGGGCCGTGTTCCGCGCCTCTATTGTCGAGGCAGCTTATCGGAGCTGTGGCCGCAAGGTTGTTGGTGCCTGTCGTGGTGGCAACCCTCGAACCCGGTGGTGGACACCGGCAGTGAGGGATGCTGTCAGGCTGAAGAAGGAGTCCTATTGGGCCTTTTTGGCTTGTGGGACCCCGGAAGCAGCTGATAGGTACCGGCAGTCCAAGCGGCATGCGGCTCGGGTGGTTGCTGAGGCAAAAACTCGGGCGTGGGAGGAGTTCGGAGAGGCCATGGAGAATGACTTCCGTACGGCTTCGAGGCGATTCTGGTCCACCATCCGGCGTCTCAGGGGGGGAAAGAGGTACGAGACCAACACCATTTATGGTGGAGGTGGCGTGCTACTGACCTCAACTCGGGATGTTGTGAGTCGGTGGGCGGAATACTTCGAAGACCTCCTCAATCCTACTGGCACGTCTTCCACTGAGGAAGCAGAGCCTGGGGACTTTGGGTCGGGTTCTCCGATCTCTGGTGCTGAGGTCGCCGAGGTGGTTAAAAAGCTCCGCGGTGGCAAGGCTCCGGGGGTGGATGAGATTCGCCCGGAGTTCCTTAGGGCTCTGGATGTTGTAGGGTTGTGTTGGCTTACGCGACTCTGCAATATCGCGTGGACATCGGGGGCAGTTCCCTTGGATTGGCAGACTGGGGTGGTGGTTCCCCTATTCAAAAAGGGGGACCGTAGGGTGTGTTCCAACTATAGGGGGATCACACTCTTAAGCCTCCCTGGTAAGGTCTATTCAGGGGTTCTGGAGAGGAGGGTCCGTCGGATAGTCGAACCTCGGATTCAGGAGGAGCAGTGTGGTTTTCGTCCTGGTCGTGGAACACTGGACCAGCTCTACACCCTCAGCAGGGTCCTGGAGGGTGCGTGGGAGTTTGCCCAACCAGTTTACATGTGCTTTGTGGACTTGGAGAAGGCATTCGACCGCGTCCCTCGGGGGGTTCTGTGGGGGGTACTCCGGGAGTATGGGGTACCAGGC
>JBBPBX010003552.1:0-11373 GCA_038048925.1 Garcialebias charrua
TTGATCCTTCCCAGCTAATGGTGTTACTAGCTGGTATGCAGGTTCTTCATTGGACTCGGGCGTTAAGTTTCCCTGATCGTCAGGTGAGGATTGGTCCTCTAGTTCTTGTGTTACCGCACTTGCGGCCATTTTTTCGTTTTGTCGTCTCGAGTTTGTCTATTTTCAAAGTCGCCTGACTTTCTGTCCCTGTACCTGGGATGAAAACAGACTTGCTGCTAATTTTACTCCAGATCTGTGGTCAGCAGACCTTAGTAAACCCTTTCTACCCTATCCACTGCTGTGGAGTTAAGGGGTACTTGACTGATAGCTTAGACCAGTCGTCTACAACTTCCCTATTCTTAGAGGAGTCGTTCTTCTGGCGCTTGTCAATCCCTTGGCGCACGCCGTTGTCTTCGTGGGGTCCTTATTTTATTAAGAAAGCCCACCCAGGGACGCCATGTATTGCTCTGTGGGTCAGTAAGCTAGCCACGTGAATCGCAACAGGTTCTTACTGAAGCCTACCTTCCAAGAGGGTCTCTCGAACTAGTCCCTGAGTCTGGGTATTACCTGTGACTGCTGGGATCAGCTCCGACTTAAGGCTTAGTGATGAGAGAATTCAACTGGACGTTCACCGCCTTCATCTAATAGTCTCTGCCCTGTTCTCACTTTACTCGTCTTTCCACCTTAGCTGCCGGGGACTGGAGAGGTTGGAGTAAAGAACTATTATTAAACGGCGGCTTCTCTCCGATGAGCTTTGTAATTGTTAAAAGGTCCAGTAAATTTTAGAATCCAGAATGTTGGACCCTAGGGCGATGTTTTATATTAGTCTCACTGTGCTAATGTTTAACCTTTTAAAACCTCCTACTTATGATGTTATTCTTTTGAACCAAGCTTTTAGGAATCCAGAACAAAATGTATTAAACAGAGACGAGAGTTTTACGTTTTGCTCTGCTCTTTAATTTGAGTAAATTTGCATAGGAACAGCGTTATAACATAGCGATACAAAATATAAACTTGAGTACATGAAAGTATTTGGATATAAGGAACAATAAACTGGATAGACTCTTAATCTTGATGAGGGATAATCTTCTTAGGAAAGGGGTTCTTGGATAGTTGTCCCCCCTCAGGTCCCTTTGGGGTGGACAAGTGGTTTTCCTTCTTCTTTGTCTTCTTGGTCTTCTTTGTCTTCTTGTTCCTTCTTCTTGGATCTACCCAACCCTCGCTATCCTCGATCTAAATCCTCATCCAGTAATAGTATTTGTCCTTAAACTCAAGCAACCACCTGCAGCTTCGAGCGAGTAAATATGAGAAGCTAATTGGTTTTTTATCTGCTATTTTATCTGCTGTTAATCTAATTTGAATTAAGTTCTCGGATAAGGCGGGATTAGAGAAGCGTCTCATTGCATAACTTTTGTTCAGGAACTCTGGAGTTCCATAAGTAAAATGCTAAGAGCAATCTCCTCACCTTCGTAGGTAAGGCTCGCTTCTGCGTGCCCTCGGCTGGTCAGAACAGAGGGATCAGGTCTTCAGATCCGGGCTGAGTTCTGGAGGGAAATGCTCTCTCAATCCCTTCGATCGAAGGAAAAGAGTTGAGACTTCCCTCACGGATCACCGGCACCCTCTAAGATCAGCTGGGCAGCTTGTCCGTCTTCTTCTCCGAGATCAGTCGTCAGCATCTGGATACTTCGACTTCGAGGTGAACATCAGCCCTCAACTGCCAAATTCAGGACTTTTTATACACTTCAGTCCCCCCTCCCTACTCGAGGGGGGAGAGAAACCTTGTTCTCATTGGTTGCTTTTAGTGCGTGTTCAGGCAGGACTGATGAAGTCCTAGCTGTGAGTTATCTCTCTTTATTATTTCCTTATTTGGTAATAAAACCTTACTGCTCGAAGCTTCTGGCCTGTTGCTAAGCAAAGGACGAACACTTTACCACAGATTGTTTATACCCTTGTTCCAGTTCCTCATTTAAAAGTCACATCAAATTCATCATACATTTGTTAGACTCAAAGTACATTTAACCACATGATTCAATTATTAAAAAAGGATCATTACAAAACAAGTTTAACAACCCCTTATTCATTGTATGTTTATCAAAGGATCACATGATTATATTTTTATTCAAAGTAGAAAACATCTCTTCTTTCTCCCCGTCTCTGCTGTTATGACATGCTCTGTGTTTGCTCCTTTTTCTGATGGTAGCAATAAACTCTCCGTTCCCATGGGACATATCTAAGTTACCATGGGATCTTTATCTGAGATGAACCTAAATCAACCTTAGATATATACTAAATTTTCTTTATTGCAGCCAGCTTCTGGCCAGGTACCTCTTTATGATCCCATAAAAAAGTGGTTGTCTGGACAACACTTCATTCGAGTGAAACCTGGTTCATGTGAATCTGGGCCCCTTCTGCTTCTCATAAGGGCTGGATCCAATTATTAAAATCAAGGTTGATCGACAAAGGTTTCTAGGTGCGCATTTTGAAGTATCGCAGCAGAAAAGCTTAATGGAAACGGCAAAATGCAAAGTTACTTCCTGAAATTCGCCAAAAAGTAGATACGCTCGCTTGAGGTGGTTTTTGGGATCTTCGAAACCGAGCAGATGCGCAAAACGACAGATGGAAACACATTTGCCGACTCGTGCTGCCGAAGCGAACATTCACGTCACGTGACTGATCAGCTGTTTCCGCTCCGGACAACATGTAACATCGCTAAAACTAGTTGGCATGACAGAATAAATACAACTTGCCCGATAGCAACACGTACCTGAAATATTCTCTCCATTTTGACGAGATGTGTGGCCGGGTTCTGTTTTCAACCGCTACTTCCTGTTTACTGTAGACATGCGCAGTGCTGACGTCTGACGTAATGACGCTGACGTCTGACGTAATGACGCTGACGTCTGACGTAATGACGCTGACGTCTGACGTAATGACGCTGTGCGTGGCTTGGTAGATGCGCTAAAAGCCAGTAGATGGAAACACTTCTGCTTCGCATTAATTTGTATTTACATATTTGCGAGATTTCAAAAATTTGCTCAAAAATCGAAATGAAAATGGATGGAAACACGGTTTCTGTTGGCCTGGGAACCCCTTGGAGTCCTCCCAGAAGAGCTGGAAGAGGCTGTGGAAAGAGATGTCTAGACCTCCCTGCTCAAACTGCCTCCCCTGAGACCCGATGGATTAATGGATGGAAGTTTAACTTTATTTTTTGTTTAATATAAAAATGACTGTGGAATCTCATGAGTGGTTTTATTCAAGTGAGGTTAGATTCAACTTATTTTAGAACCTGGTCAAGACCGGGTTATTTTATTATAACTGATAAATGAATAAAATTAAAACTGTAAGAGGGTGGGCTTTATTTTTCTTTTGACAACAACATCTGCTCAGAAACCCAGACAACTTCTTTAATGCATATCATTTGTGATGTGTGTGTGTGTGTGTGTATATATGTGTGTGTGTGTCCTTGTTTATGTCACTTTGTGGGGCCCATTTTTCTGAGTTATATCTAATTGTGAGGAACAACTGCTTCTTATGGGACCCAAAGCCCGGGCCCCATAAGAAGAAGTCCCGTTGGTGGGTTAGGTTCAGGACTAAGGTGTGAATTGAGGATGTGTTAAGTTTAGGGTAAGGTATGCATTGGTAATGGTTAGGTTTAGGGTAAAGGTCAGGGTTAGGCTATAGAAGTGAATGAAAAATGAATGGAAGTCAATGCAATGGCCCCACTGTGTTTGTGTGTGTGTGTGTGTGCATATATTTTTTATTTTATTTTATTTTTTCAGGTTTCCTTGTAGGGACCAATTTTACAAAAAATAAATCTTGCATCGTGAGAACCAACTGCTCTTTATAAGGACCAAAGCCAGGTCCCCATCAAGAGAAGTCTTGCTGGGGGGTTAAGGGTTAGGACTAAGGTGTGAATTGCAGATGGGTTAGAGTTAGACATGTAATGGTTAGGTTTAGGGTAAGGGTCAGTTTAGGCTATAGAAAATGAATGGAAGTCAATGCAACGTGTGTGTGTGTGTGTGTGTGTGTGTGTGGTGCCATGCAGAGCCACCTTACATCCATGTTTTACTGTCATTTAAATCATACCTTTTCTCCTCCGGGCTTACTGTAGGCGTGTTTCCATCAAGGTTTCTAGGTGCGCATTATGAAGCATCGCATCAGAAAAGCTAAATGGAAACGGCATAATTCGAGTTAACTTCCTCTAAGTCGCTCTAAAGTTTATACGCTCGCTTGAGGTAGTTTTTGGGGAGTCGATTCAGAGCTGAGTCGGCTAAACGACAGATGGAAACAGATTAGCCGACTCAGTTCTGCCGCAGCGAACATTCACGTCACGTGACTGATCAGCTGTTTCCGCTCCGGACAACATGTAACATCGCTAAAACTAGTTGGCATGACAGAATAAATACAACTTGCCCGATAGCAACACATACCTGAAATATTCTCTCCATTTTGCCGAGATGTCTGTTTTCAAACGCTACTTCCTGTTTACTGTGGAAGTGCGTAACGCTGACGTCTGACGTATGGCGCTGACGTGTGACGTAATGACGCTGACGTCTGACGTAGAGACGCTTTGCGTGGCATTGCAGATGCGCTTCAAGCCAGTTAATGGAAACACTTCTGATCCTCATAATTTTAATTTACATTTTAGCGAAATTTTCTAAAATTCGCTCAAAAATCGAATTTAAATTGGATGGAAACATAGCTTGTGTGTTCTCCGGCATGCAGCTTTGTACCAGCAGCTGGGCTGTGCAGCCTTCCTCAGGCTCCCCTTACCATCCATTTGCTTTTTATCATGCATGGCACACTGCTGGTCTAGTGCAAGCACAGAGCACTTCATCACCACAGCCTGCAGAGAGAAGCGGAGACAGATGGGAAGATGGGCTCAAGGTTCAAGAAGAACCCTATTAGGATGGGTTATCCTATGAGCTGCCAAGCTCATTGCCTTGTTTTTGTTACCCCTTGATGGTATGATGTGTACGTTGGTGTACAATAAGATGTCCTTATGTTATAAGCAGATTGGCAAATTTCATGATGATAACAGGGACCGATCAATGTTATTTGAATTCACCAAAACCAGCAGGCTTTTCCCTCCTTAAATTCCAGCCTGAGGGGATATCTTTAGCTAACAGCCTTGTGGCGAGGTTTCAGTGCAAGATTCTGTCAGAGGACATCTCCGCTGAGAAAAAATGTTGAGCTGAAACAGAGGAAGCGGGGGAGAGAGACCGATTCCTGGTGTCAGGTCTAACTGGGCTGGGACTATTGTAGCTTCTCTCAGGTACACTGATGTCATCCCTGACTGCCTGCTGTGGAGAGAAACAGTTGCACTGAGGTGTCAGCTTTAAGTGGTTAGGGGAGAATTTTGTCACCAATCACCCATCAGTATTTCACAGTGACTCCTTGCTGAAGTGTTGTTTGAGCCCACTGGATGTGGCTCTTCATTTCTACCTTTCTTTCCTGTCTTCATTGTTTTCCCTCTTCTTTTAATCTTCACCCGCTCTGCTCCATAGCCACTCTCCTCTCCTCTCCCAGGAGGGTGAATAATCTCTTTCAGTATCATGGATAATGGCTGCTCTCTATGACAGAGCTGTCTCTCCAATTCATCAGGCCTGACCTTCAGGATGCATCTTGATGTGAGTCGAAGGTAATGACAACCCTCCACTGCCGGCGACGAGAGACAAAAAAATACCTGTAGTGGTGAAAGACCATAATCAAATCAAGTTTGATCTGATGTGATTGTTACTGCGATGATACAGACAGACAGAGTATTGACTTTATGCTATTTCTTTATTAGCAGCATATGCTCCAGTGCTGCATTCTCTTGGGCCTCTAGATTCATTCTACTGGAATAATTTTTGCTGCATTTGAAGCTAATCCTTGGGAGAACATTGATATTCAGCAAAGCATAGCCAAAATGAATTTGTCCATGTTTTTAAAATGTATATTAAAGGGTTACAGTGTCCCTGTGGGCTGTGGGACTGGGGAAAAAAAAAGGAAAATCGCTGGCTGTGTAGCGGTGCATGTTGATCCCTAAAGAGACTTTTTTATTGTCTGTCTGTATGTCTGTTCTGCTCCCCTGCCAAAGCTGGAGAGATAGAAAGTGCGAGTCGCTGCCTCGTAAAGGACATTCTCTATCCACTGCTGGTTCTGGGCTGCCGTTCAACTGTAGGCTGACTGCTTCCTGCATGTGTGGGTAGAACAACTCTATATCATCTGTTGGTTTGAATAGACAGTCCTTTGTAGAACAGCTTAGTGCATGTTTGTCACAGGCTGAGCCAACACATGTTGACAGTGATCGAATGTTTGTGGTGTGTGTGGAACCTCCCACTCAACGTGGTGAAAGGCAGCTCCACCAAATCAATACATATCAGTTTTAAGGGATGAAAATGATGATAAATGGCTGAGGGGACTGGTGAGCAATGGTCTGTTGTCTCCTCACAGAATACAATATTTTCTCTGAAACGATATACACAGGTGGACTTGCATATGTCGCCCACTGTTTAACATTTCAGTTAGTCTTAAATCCTGATTAGCAGGAGTCCTAATTAGAGACAGGATTATTTGGGTGCTTGCATAAATAGCTGGAATTAACTGTGGGGTAACTTGATCATTTGTTAGTGTGACAGTGAGCATGTCCATCTCCAGCAGTAAAGAAAACTTTCTTTTTTTCAGGGATAATCGCTGATGGCACAGACAGGAGTCTTCTATCTTTGAGTTAATGAAACAAACCTGACACATCATTCTCTCAAAACTAACTTTTATCTCTTGTCCTCCTGCAGACTGCAGTAAAATGACCATTATTCTTCCTACGAGTGAATCTGTGTGTGACTGTGTCTGTTTGTGTGTGTTTATGCCTATTGCCTATGTATGCGAGAACAGCCCTCTCTATTCATCAAGATGTCACCTGTAATGGCTGCTAAATTAACCATGTGTTTCAGGGAGTGAAACTGGCTTGATAAATCTCTCTGTGGCAGGAGGTGTGTGTGGCCCACTCCCATCCACCTCTACACTGACCTTCCTCTTGTGAGAGTGGGTCATCCGCTCAGGTTACACATATTTAAACCAAACCAAATATCTACAGAAAAGATCAAGGTCAGGTGATCGTCTGTAAATACAGAGAGCGCAAAAAAGACATCTAACTTCCTATTCCTGTGGTAGAAGTATAAATTCAAGCTCCAGCACACACAGAGCATAAGAATACTAAAAACTAGGGATGTCATAATCAAAACCGTTCTGTCTGTTATAATCATCAGAATAATTTAAAATTAAGGATCAACTGACACAAAGTCTTTATTTAATGTTTTCATTATTTTTGCATTATTTTAACACATCACCAAGGAGATTGCATATTGTAAATGTGTTAACGTTATTAAAAACCAATTCATTGTAAGCTTGATACCTCAGTAGCTACAAAAAAACAAAAACAATTTGTGCTCATGTTTTTTTCATGTTGTTATTACCAACATGGAAAAAGCATATGCCAAGTGATGGCAGACTGTTTATACAGTTTAAGTGGTGTTGTGTTGGTTATGTGGTGCAATGAAAACCTGCTTTTTTCACCACATCAATGAGTTTGACACCCAGAGTGATAAATACAGTCACACCTTTTATACTCTCTTTTACGATGGAGCTTTAGGGCCATGTTAATTTTTTTATATATATATACATTGCTACACTAAGAAAAATAAATAAAAGCCATAAAATTACGAGACTAATGTCCTAGTATTACGATAATAATGTCGAATAAAGTCTTAATATTAAGAGAATAAAGTCATACAAGACTTTTTTTACAACTCTTGTTCATTTATTTATTTATTTTCCCACAAGCCTGATCCATGACGTGACTTTTCAATCATTCCAGTAGGCGTGTCAGAAAATGACCAATCTGAAGCTAAATACTCCTCACTTGCAGAGAGCTGCTGCAGCCGATCAGAGCGTACCACCTTACTGTAAGTAGGTTCAAAGTCCTGATACTGATAATAATCTGATGCTGATGTGCTAACAGATTAACTGTCTCCTTATTTGTAAAATCAATACCAAAGTACAACTTAACAAGATGCTCAACATTCTTCATTTTACCACAGTTAAAATGAAGTAAAACTGCTTTAACGTGTTGGAGCTTGGAAACTATTATGACTATTTAGCTTCAGATTGGTCATTTTTTATTTTTTTTATTTTTTTATTCATAAACTTTGTTCATTTAAAAACATACAAAACAAAACAATCCCATAAACGATAACATACAAAATATAAAAAAATGAAAGGTAGCAGAAAGAAGAAAAAATCTTATTACTGTATATCATCCCCTTTTTTCAAACAATTAGCTCAATCTTCAGTATCAGCACAAAATGAACAGTTTTTTGAATGTCCAGAGGACCAGACTTAACATTTTTAGGTTCTCAAATTGTATTTTAAAATTCTTCCAAGTACAAGTTTTCACATTAAATCACAATATCACTGAATAAGTCTTTAGGAGGAAGGACGAAACGTTTCTACAATTTTTTTTCTGTTTTCCAATAAATCTCAGTCGGGTCATCTGGACAGTTTCTTTTTTATAGAAACATTTCACCCTCTATCTGGAGGGCTTCATCAGTCATAGAACTTCCCTCTAGATAGAGGGTGAAACGTTTCTATAAAAAATAAACTGTCCAAATGACCCGACTGAGAATTATTGAATTTGGTACCTGGATTATTGAGCATGAACTTTCTTGTCTTGAACCACTTTGGCTGTGGCTGCCTGCCTGGGAGGAGTCGACGAGAGACAGGGTGGCCCCCAGAAACCATCCTGGCTCCAGCAAACTGGTTGGTCTACTTTACTTCTTGGTGGGGGAAACAGTTTGCTGGAAGTCCTATGACTGATGAAGCCCTCCAGATAGAGGGTGAAACGTTTCTATAATAAAGAAACTGTCCAGATGACCCGACTGAGACTTATTGGATTTCTGTTTTGTTTTGTTTTTTGAATGTCCAGAGGACCAGACTTAACTTTTTTAGATTAAATCACAATATTTCACAACAACATTTACATTTTATATTGTACAGTGGGACAAGGGTTACTATCAAGACTTTGTGACTTGCTTGCACAGTGTGACATGTACATGTGCAAGTTCTTAACAACTTTGAAATTGCATGTTGTGAACTGGCCTTTAGATCCAGTTTGAAAGTGTTGTGCAAAAAGAAGCTTAAAGGACTGTGACTGTTGGAGACTAGGTGGTGACTCAAAATTGTGAGAAAATAGAAGAATTTTCAGTGGCAGTTTCAAAGCATTTGTGACGAGTAAGACATGCAGCCATGCTCAGGGAATTTTTTTTTTAAATCACAGTCTATTTTTGATTGTATGGCTTACAAAATAGGCTATGTACATTGTTTCCACTTTGGCCAGCTTGGAACCTGCCCAGACATGTTTGATTTATTCTGTAAGATATATTAGTCAGGTTAAACTGACACAATTTACCTTACTTAATTACTTATTCAGATTGAATAGTAATTCACGGATTCTATTTCTTTTCAGGATTACCATAACACTTCTGTGATCATTTGTGATGGACAATGAATCAGAAAACCATAAAGCGACAATGAAAACATTAATTATAGTTTGGCATGCCAGAGACACTGCCTTTTATTTAAAAATAAACTAAACTAAAATTAACATCAGGTACACTTGATTGACTGATTTCAATTTCTTTCAAATTAAATTTGTCAGCAAATTTAACTGTAAACAACAGACACAAGTACTAGGAGGACTTATTTACTTATATCCGCAGGCATTTAGCTTAAAATTTAGTTACCAGCTTAGACTGATAAAGGGATAGGTTTAAGAGACATAGGTCAAGGATGGAGAGATGGAAGTTTAAAGGAAGTTAATTATTTTGAGTGTAACCAGGCTGACCTTCATTAAATCATTTACATATAAAATAATCAACTTGGGTCCAAGTACAGAGCCCTGTGGTATTCCAGATAAAACATTGCATAAATTAGATCTTACGTCGTCAATTTGAACAAACTGTTTTCTGTTTTTTAAATAACTAAATTTCCACTGCAATGCAGGTCCTCTAATGCCATAGTTTTTCAATTTATCAAATAAAACAGTATGGTCAATGGTGTCAAATGCTTTTTTTAGATCAACAACTATACTTATACAATGTTGCTTTTGATCAACAACTGTGGTAATTTGTTCCATCAACTCGATCAGAGCCATGGATGTTGAATTATTTGGTAGAAATCCATATTGACTATTACTTAGAATGTTATTTTATTATTATTATTATTATTTTATTATGTTATTTTATTTTATTTATCAAGATGGCGGCGCGTGCAAAGGCTGCGGCTTCTCTCTCTCCCGACAACACGGCGTTTTCGTCTTCTTTGTCCTGCATGCCGCAATGTGCCGGCACGTCTTCGTCATGTTTACGTGTTCAAGAACGCAAGTATAGCCGTGAGTTCCTGCTTGATGTCGGAAAAACCGCTCATTTGGGAATAAACAGTGACCTCCAGGAGAAGCTACGTGAGCTGGAAGAGAAGCTAAACGAGTTTCGTGACTGCGGCCTGCTCTGGAAGCCAGCCCCGAGCCTCAATTCATCACGCCCGCCGTGGGAGCGCCACAAGCGGCTGGACAGTAAGCGGAAGCCGGCCCTGAGCCTCCCTTCTTCGCGGCCGCCGTGGAAGCGCCACAAGCGGCTGGACAGAAAGCGGAAGCCGGCCCTGAGCCTCCCTTCTTCGCGCCCGCCGTGGAAACGCCACAAGCGGCGTGACAGAAAACAGTAAACATTTGAAGGAGGTAAAATGAGCTCAAATCATTTTCTATGAGGAAAAAATTGCATAAAAATCTAAATATTTCAAAAAGCTAAAGTTGCATCAATACCAAAAGTCATAGCAGGATTGTCCTGAAAGAGCTGAACGTTTTGATCTGATTATTGAAATAGCTTGAAAACTATGGGACAAGAATTGCACCGAAAAATGTACGGAAGAAAAACGGATCCCAATAGTGTGAATGCTTCATAAACACTCACACAAAAAGGACAACAAAACAAAACCAAAAGACTCCTGAACACGTTTTGAAAGCTCTGATGTGCTTCGATAAATAGTTTTGCCTAAAATATTAACAAAATGTGTCATTTTGAACATTCCCTGCCTCCTGAAAATCAGGTGACTTCTTTTCCTTGTTTAGCTTGTCAAGACAGAAATGTTGCCCAGAGGTGCTTTTACATTTGCATGCCGCTGCAGCGCACCTGTCAGGTGACTCTGGTGTTTCTGGATGGAAATATGAGCCTCAAGTCGCCTCTTTTCCTTTCATTTAATGTTCCACACAGACGTTCCTCCTCTGTACTTCTTAGTGCTCTTTGCTGGGGTTAATTTAGTTTTTTATTACCGCGTTTCGTCACTCCTCGGTTTCCACACACG
>JBBPBX010003552.1:11460-62650 GCA_038048925.1 Garcialebias charrua
TTTCCCAACATTGCTCTGATTTGATTTTGAAGTGACATTTGGCTTCAAGGCTTACGTTTAAAATTTCACAAACCCTTTCACAGAAGCACTCTTTTTGTGGCTCAGCACTCTGACATCAACTCAGAGCAAACAAACTTTTCTACCGCCTGCTTTTTTTTTTTTTTTCATGCTCCACTACTGGAGATTTATTATGTACGATGAATATATTATGCAACGCCTTGGCTCAGAGTGTTCACTCACATCTTTTTTTCCATCATTTTCTCACACAGGGTTTCTCTCTGGTGCTTTTATTTATTCTGTTTACAGTGTTTTTTTTTTGTTTTTTTTTGTAGGAATGCACTGATGGGTATCGCTGGGACCCTCAGGCTGTGCACTGCAAAGGTGACTTGCTTTTTTAACCACAGTTCTTTACAATCTTTCTCATTTGAGTCCTACGTTTTAATTAAAATATCTTGTGTCAGACATCAACGAGTGCGATACCATCCAAGACGCCTGCAAAGGGGAGATGAAGTGCTTCAACCACTATGGAGGCTACCTGTGCCTTCCCCGCTCTGCATCGGTTATTCCTGCCCCTGCCCCTGCCCCGGAGCCCCCCAACACACCCACCGAGACCTGCCCCCTGGGCTACGAGCCGCATGGAGACAGCTGTGTGGGTGGGTGTCTGTTTTTTTCATCTGGGCGGGGGTTGGAGGTGGACAGGTGGCCAGTGATCATTAGGGTTGTGTGTGTAAGTTTTATTGTTGGCGGCCACAGATTGTGAGGGACAGGTGGTTGAGGCTGGAGGCAGCATGTTGGTGCAATCTGTGTGTGTGGGAGTGAGTATGAGCCCACAGGAGGCAGGACTGGACAGGATTTCACACGAAGACAGCTGCTGCGTTTTTGAAAGCTGACTTTCAGCAAGAAACCTACTTGTGCTGGAAGATGGCGAGGTGTTCATCTAGCATGACACAGCAAACATGACTCAGCATGATATTCTCAGCTGTCGGGCGCATAAAGATCTGAAGCTCTGGACCTTGACTTCTCTAAATGGCTTTAAGAATCTGGTGGAATCCTGGCAGAAACCAATGCAGACATGTTCCTGTTTTTGATTTTCTACATCTCCCTTATAATCTGTCTGTTTTGCTACTTTGATGTCTTTATTTTAACTACCGGTAGTTTAAAAAAAAAACTGTATTTCTCTCTTGTCTATTGTTGATTGTCCAAGGAAAATCTACTGTTGCTGTTGTCATCATTCTTTGTTTGTAGCCAGGTCTCTTGTAAACGAGCCCCCGAGGCTCAATGGGATTAACCTGCCTAAATAAAGGTTGAATGAAAAAAAGTGAGGAGAACATTGTGGCCGTCGTTTCAGTTAGCCACACTGGTATCTGTCAGTCAGGCTGAACAATGCTGTTATCTCACTATAACATTATAACAGGGAGGATGCTCTCCTCCAAGTGGGAGGGGCGATCAGACATTTCCCAGAAATAGGCCAACGCCTTTGGGCCTGGAAGCTGAGCGGCGCCGCCTAACAAGCTTAGGCCTCACCCCAGCCATGGTCCGGACAGGATGCCCGTGACCCGCCCACAACTACGCTTATGCATCTAAGTGGGCAGTTTTTCAGCGGTGGTGCAGGGACAGAGACGTCGAGCCCACAGCATGTGACATTGGCTGTGTCCTGTCTTTCTGCAACTGCTGTTGGAGAGAAAGCTAGTTTTTAGCACGATAAAAGTGTACGCGGCGGCCATTTCATCGTGTCACGAGGGTTTTGGTGACAGAACGTTATTCAATCATTCTCTGATGAAACGTTTCCTAAGGGGCGTTAGACGCCTTAGACCCTTGAAGCGTGACATCACACCTCAGTGGGATCTGGCATTAGTTCTGGGAGCTTTAACCAAAGCCCCCTTGAACCCTTGGAGGAGGTGTCAATGAAGTTTTTGTCCATAAAAACTGCTCTTTTACTGGCACTCACATCTGTAAAGAGGGTGAGTGACCTCTGTGCATTTTCCACAGCTCCCTCTAGTTTACAAATTAAACCTGATGGCAGCTCAGCGACTTTGAGGCCTAACCCGGCTTTTATCCCAAAGTCGATCACCAGCAGTTTTAAATCTCGGACAATAACTCAGAGTGGTTCCATCTCCCTCCTCATGCATCAGAGGAGGAAGCTAGGTCTCTCTTGCTGTGCCCAATTAGGGCTCTCAGAGCTTATCTGGCACGCACAGCGGGTGTACGCCGCTCTCAAAGTCTGTTTGTCCATTATTAGGGACAACTCAGCGGGTCGTGCTCTGTCCTCTCAGCGCCTCTCTCACTGGCTGTGTGAAGCCATAACAGAGGCCTACAAGCTGAGGGGAAGGGACCTCCTGCATCTCTGCGAGCTCATTCGACGCGAGCAATGGCTTCGCCTACAGCTCTGCACGGTGGGATGTCGGTCAGCGACATCTGTCAGGCCGCAGCTTGGAGCTCGCCCTGTTCTTTTACCCGTTTTTATTTACGGGATGTTTCTACTTTTTCTATGACTCACTCAGTTCTGGGAGTCCTGGATAAGTAGTGGGAGTGCACCTCCTAATGTTAACTGTTCCTCTGTACTTAGTTCATGCAACAGTTGACTTTTACTCTTTTTTGTTTTGCAGTCAGAGAGTGTTCCTCTCCTTGACTATGTGCAAAAACACACAAAAAAAAAAAAAAACACACACAACAACAAACAATATCTGTCAGTGTTGTGGCTTGCTGCACGGCAGCAGAGCACGTCTGGAGGTTGTTTAAAGGCCTGCAGGCCTTCCTCCAGCCCACCTCCTGCCTTTCCTCATGCATGAGGAAGGACGTGCTTATTGGGATTGGGTGAGCAGATGCTCCTCATTGGTGGGATCCAGCGTGGCATGGACTATTTCCTGCTACGCCCTTTATTCCAATAAGCGAGCTAAAGGGCGAGCTATACGAAGGTAGAACGTTGGTTACGTATCGTAACCCCAGATTCTACGAGTATAGCGAGCCCTTTAGCTATCGGGCCACTCTGTATCCAAAATGGCTGAATGAATTAGCTATATTTGGAGATAGATTCACCCCGGTCGAGGGGTTTTATCGACCCGAGGGGTGGGCCCATCCGGTAGGTGGGCGTGGACTAAAAGGTTTTCAGTGGGCGCTGACGCGCGGGGGGA
Source organism: Garcialebias charrua (assembly GCA_038048925.1). NCBI lineage: Eukaryota > Metazoa > Chordata > Actinopteri > Cyprinodontiformes > Rivulidae > Garcialebias > Garcialebias charrua. The sequence continues at coordinate 14,592 of JBBPBX010003552.1, forward strand.
GACTTCCAGATTTATTCTTCTTTCTGCCACCTTTCATTTTTTTACATTTTGTACACTATCATTATGAGATTGCCTTGTATTGTTTCTTTTGTAAAAAAAATGAACAAATTTAATAAACATTTAATTTAATAAACATTTAATAAACATTTTACATATATTCAGTTCAGTTTATTTTAGGGATGCACTGATAAATCGGCCGGCCGATCGATCGGCCCCGATTTCCTTAATTTGGAGAGATCGTGATCGGCCGATCTTTAAATGAGAAGCCGATTTTATCCACCGATCGCATCTGCCTCAGCAAAGGTTGTAAAATCCTGAAAATTTAGGGTGCATTTTGACCTTTTAACACCTGAAAATCGGTATCGGCCAAAATCGGAATTGGCAGGTCAGATTTTCTAAAAATCGGTGATCGGCCAGAAAATTGAAATCGGTGCACCCCTAGTTTATTTATATAGCGCCAAGTCACAACAGAAGTCTTTTCAGGGCACTGAACAGAAACATTCATATACTATAAAAAAAATAATTTAACATTATTTATCTGAGGAGCCGACTGCTTTGAGTTTAACTTCATCGCAGAACTCTCATCTCGAGCAAGCATGAAGGCGACAGTGGAAAGGTAAAAATCCCTCATGAGGAAGAAACCTTTAGCAGAACCATGCTCTGGACAAGCGGCCATCTGCTTCTACCGGCTGGGTTTGAGAGGAACAGGAAGGAGGAACAGATACACAATGGCAGGTTGAGAATCACATGTAAAGATAGAAATAGTATCAAATGAAAACTATTCAATTTTAACAATTCTTTTAAGGAAATGAGATCAATTTGTTCTTCAGTAGTCTAAGCCTATAGCAGTATAACAAGCCAACCCTAACTATAGGATTTATCAAAAAGGAAAGTCTTAAAACTGGACAATGTTTCAGCCTCACGGACAGAAACTGGAAGTTGGTTCCACAAGAGAGGAGCCTGATAACTGAAAGATCTTCCTCCCATTCTGCTTTTGGAAACTCTAGAAACTGTGAGTAAGCCTGCAGTTTGAGAGCGAAGTCCTCTGTTAGGAAAATATGGAACAACAAGATCTCAAATATGGAGCTAGGTGGTTGAGAGCTTTGTAGGTTAGAAGTAAGATTTTGAATTCTATTCTGGATTTGACAGGGAGCCAGTGGAGAGAAGCTAAAACTAGAGAGATATGATCTCTCCCACTAACTCCAGTTAAGACTCTGGCAGCAGCATTTTGGATCGACTGAAGACTTTTAAAATTAGTATTTGTTTATTTATTTACATCTGTCTCCTGCACACACACTCACACAGATGTCGATGAGTGCGAGCAGGAGGAACATGACTGCCAGCCAAGCCAGGAGTGCATCAACACACCGGGGGCCTTCATCTGTCATTGCCCTGATGGTTACCGCAAGGTTGACACAGAGTGTATCGGTAAGATCATCTCCATTTATGAGCCTAAACCAGACAGCTCAGAAAGTTTTGTTCTAATGCTGCTGGAGTAATCTAACCAACCCTCTGCGTCTGCCTCACTGTGTCAGACATCGACGAGTGCAGGTACAGGTACTGCCAGCATCGCTGCGTTAACGTCCCCGGTTCCTTCTCCTGTCAGTGTGAACCCGGTTTCCAGCTGGCCGGAAACAACCGATCGTGCATCGGTGAGATTACACAGAATTTACTTTTTTAATCAGCTCAGCCACACATGAACACCAGCCTCCTGTGCTGAAAAATACAGACAGGTACAAATAATTATTATACCTGTATTATACAATTATAATTATTATACAGTATTATACAATAATTATTCCCATCGACAGACCAATGTTTCTTCTGTTTTTTCTGTCTTGTGTCTCTAAGAAGCATTTTTCATAATGTAAATTTAAACTAGTTCATTTATCATTTTAAAGTTACATCTGTATTAATTAAAACGTTTTATACTTTGATTATAAAAGTTCAAACAGCACAAAGCACTAAGATAAAGTAGTAATAATTCCTAAGATGTTCAAAATGTTTTAGAAATACTCATTGCAAACTATAAAATAAACTAAAAAGATAAGATAAGATAAGCCTTTGTTTGTACCCCAAGGGGTAAATTAACAATGTTTCGACAGCATTGTTGGCAACACACATCTATTTACACTGTTACTAAAATAAATTTGATAAAAATAAAATATAATAAAATGCAATAAAATAAAATGTGATAACAGCACATTAAGTTGTGGGTGCTCATTTATCAAGTTCAAGTTAACTTGATGGTGCATTTGAAGAGTTTACTCCAGTAGTTTTCCAGATATATTGATAAGCAGTTCTGAAGTGCAGGCATGCACTCAATGTAAACAAAGGATATTGCCAATGTTGACCTATTGTCCGTCACTTCAGATTAAAAAGATGTGAAATTTATTACTTTATGTGCGTTTTTCGAGCCATTTTTTGTCATTGAACTATGTACATTTAATGAGTTTTGTTAATTATCTTTATGACGATTGATTAAATTAAGTTTGTTCTTCAGAGGATGACCTGTAATTTGTCTGGAAGGTTTTAATCTGAATTACAGACCACTATAAATACCCACTGTCATAAAAAAGCAATAAAATGAGTTTTTTGTTCAACAAGTGTGAAAAGTTGACTTTTTGTTTAACAAAATTCACACTGTTTTGCTTTTTTTAAAGCCCCCTCAGAGTTCATATCAAGCAAAACTACAAGTGACTTTCCAAACGAGTATTTTTATTTTCTCACAGTTTTGACCTTACCAGTTGAAAAGTGAGACAAATCTACAGATCAGCTGTTCATTTAGTTTTAAACAAAAATGAATGATGGGTGAAGTGAACAGCCCGTTTGTTTGGAAACGTCAGTGATGTGAAATTACTTTGACGTCTTTCAGATGTGAATGAATGCGAGATGGGCGCACCGTGCTCTCAGAGGTGTTACAACACGTATGGCACGTTTCTGTGTCGCTGTGATCAGGGCTACGAGCTCGGGCCAGATGGCTTTACCTGCAACGGTAAGAGTTTGTAATGATTGCTCCATGTGTCTGAGTTCTGATTCCCATCCCAACTGTGAACAAATAAAAAAACAACCTGGTGGTTTCAGACATCGACGAGTGCAGTTACTCCAGTTACCTGTGCCAGTTCCAGTGTGTCAACGAGCCTGGGAAGTTCTCCTGTATGTGCCCTGAGGGATACCAGCTGCAGGGCAGCAGAATGTGTCAGGGTGAGCCTTTCAGTGTGTGGCTGCTGACTTTGCAGTTTTTTTATGTTTCTCATTGTTCTTATTCAATCTAACTACTGTATTTCTGAGTACTTTGTGCTATTTTAACATTTGCATACTGTAAATAATCAGCTCACCCACAAGATGGGGGCTTGACTTTTGATTTTTCAAAAATATTTAGGCTACCTATATTTAAAATATTTCCCCATAAACATATATGAAGATGTACAAAAGGAGATTAGGGCTACAGTGATAAAAAAGTATACAGTACTGGTACATCCTATGTATATTTTGTTTGTTTGGCCCTTATCCTCTTCTTTAAAGCTCCTTTAAAAACATTGTTCTCTAAATTCACTTAAGAAAACTTGTATATTTTAGCTACTTTTAGTTTTTAGCTAGCCTTTGGTTGTATTACCGGTAGCTTTAAGCTAGCCTTAGGCTACATTTAATGAACAATTTTCCAATTTTAGCTTTTAACTAGCCATACTGTTACTTCAAGTTTTAGCTAAGCTTTTGCTAAATTCACTACCTTTTTGCTACTTTTAGTTAACTCTTTGCTTCTTTTAGTTTCTAGCTAACCAGACAAACCTCATTGAGATCACAGATCTCTTTTGCAAGGGAGGCCTGGGTCTTAAAGGTAGTGTAACATGCATGGGACTGGGGGAGGAAACCCACGCAAACACGAGGAGAACATGCAAACTGCACCTAGAAAGACCCAGGTCCAAACTGGGGATTGAACTGAGGACCTTCTTGATGTGAGGCAACAGTGCTAACCACTAATCTATCGTGCTGCCCGATAGCTGTTGGATGTTTTTAGCTTCTACAGTAATTACTATTTTGCTACTTAGCTTTTGGCTAGCATTTTTGCTGCATTTAACTAGCAATTTGCTCCTTTGAGCTTTTAGGTGGCGCTGTAAATGATAAATGGACTGTACTGCACTTGTATAGCGCCTTTCTAAGACACTCAAAGTGCTTTACACTACAATCTGGGTCTTCATTTACCCATTCATACAGCACTACTATATCAGTACAAAGACTAATGAGTGCTTTAGATCACATTCATACACCGATGGGACACACATCGGAGGCAATGAAGGGTTCAGTGTTTTGCCCAGGGACACTTCAGCATTAGCCTGGTTAAAACCAGACCCTTGTCCTTCACTTCGCTTCGTACTAGGGCCTGGGACTTCTCCCATAGACAAGGATTTCTCCGGTAGATTTTTGACCGGACCAATCAGAGAACAGAAGGCGGAGTTTTGTTAGTTTAGCCTGGCGAGGTCCAGGGCAGGCTAACTATTCAGATAAATAGCTCAGAAACCACTCGGTGGATATTTTTTCTGCTACCAGTGTGTAATTATATGGCTCTAATTTACTGACTGTTGGCCTGGATGAAACATTTGAGATAAAATTCGATTTTTTATAATTTATTTTCGTAGCGCACCCGAGGCTGTTTGGAAAATGTCAAACCGAAACAATTTAAATCCAGCAGATTTGACCATTTCGTGAATTGATTTAGGAACTGTTAAGCTCAGGAACACTTCTGATATAACGTCAGCTAAGAAATATATTTTTTCTCAGCAAAGAAATAATAGTTTTTTACCTTGTTTTCTTGAAAATTCCTTCGTGGCGGCAGCCATTTTAACTGACGACGTCAGTCGACGTCGTTCAAAACTCCGCCTTCTGTTCTCTGATTGGTCCGGTCAAAAATCTACCGGAGAAATCCTTGTCTATGGGAGAAGTCCCAGACCCTAGTACGAAGCGAAGTGAAGGACAAGGGTCTGGTTTTAACCAGGCTACTTCAGCATATGACTGCTGGTGGAATCGAACCCCCAACTCTTACATTTGAGGATGACTGCTCTAACCACTAGCCACAGCCGCCCCATAAAGTCAGCTTAAGACGTTTTCAGCTCTTAGGGTTCACACTACAGTTGCTTTTATTTCTCTTTCAAAACAAACACCTCTGTGTCCCCCTGAATCCTGAATACTACGCTGAGTCGGCGCCCGCTCGCGCTCTCTCGCTCTGTGCTGTCCCACACGGCCCAACATCACGAGCTGTTTGTCGTCTGCAGATGTAAACGAATGCGAAACAGGTGAACATCAGTGCACCGAGGCGCAGACTTGTGTGAACATCCACGGACGGTACCAGTGTGTGGACAACAACCGCTGCCAAGATCCTTACATCCAAGTGTCTGACAAGTGAGTGACGCCCCGTGAAAGAGTGTGTTGTACACACACACACACACACACACACACCTTGCTTTAATTACACAAATATGTGCTGGCCATCAGCTCAGAATATAATCACCCCCCTGTGCTGAGTTTGGCCCAGGCTGCAAAATTACCCCAATTACTTTTTCCACATATGAGTCCAAGTTTACAGCCTTTTCCTCTGAATGTGCTCCAGTGCAGTAAGAAAAGTTTTACAGCTGTGAACAAGCTGGAACAGGTGTAGGTCACTATTAAACACAACCCACATGGTTTGGAAATATAAAATGTTCCTTAGAAGCACATGAGGGAGAAAGGCTACTGTTTGTGTTTCACATTTCAGAACTGTGTCGTAGTGTTGTGTTCCGCCCTCTGCCGGCAGCTGCAGGAACTGCACTGATTAATGTTATTCCTCCTCTGTGTTGGGACCAGCCGCTGCGTGTGTCCGGTCAGCAAGCCTGGCTGCAGAGATCAGCCATTCTCCATGGTCCACCGGTACATGAGCATCACCTCGGAGCGCTCCGTCCCCTCTGACATCTTCCAGATCCAGGCCACCAGCGTGTCGGCGGGGGCTTACAACACCTTCCGCATCCGCTCGGGGGACGACAATGGAGACTTTTACATCAGGGTGAGAATGGTCAGAGGGCAGGAGGAGGGTGGTGTGATCGGATGTGATGGCCCAGCTCAGATGTGACCCAGCCAGAAATATCAGAACACACCCACGAGGACAAGACTGTTGTTGCTTTTGCGTGCCTCTCTGTTAGCAAAATATCTCATAAACCATTGAATAGATTTTAACGAAGCAGTCAGGAAACAATCCTTAACTTTACATCTAGATCTCCTTAAGTTCTTGAGTCAGTCCAATTTAAAATGGCTGCCACAGTTAAGCAACATTAGTAGATGCAAAAATGGCTACACCTTTAAAACGTATTTCTTATTTAACCTTTATTTTACCAGGCAAGACGCTAAGAACAGATTCTTATGTACAGTAAGCGTAAAGGAAAAGGCCAAACAACACAAACAAAAACATAAACAATAACAAGCATTGTTTAAAATGGCTGCCACAGTTAATCAACATAAGTACCGGTAGATGCAAAAATGGCTACGCCTCAGTCCATTTAAAAATGTATTTCTTATTTAACCTTTATTTTACCAGGCAAGACGTTAAGAACAGATTCTTATGTACAGTGTCGGCCTGGAGAGTGCCAGGAGGTGCTTGAAAGAGTAAAGGAAAGGGCCGAACAACACAAACAAAATCATAAACAATAACAAGCAAGTGACATAAGCATTAAAAACAATTATACAAAATTCATTAAAAGAACTACAGAAAAACAAAATGGCATCACTAGGCGATAAAACATTTACAGTACACGTGTCTTCAAGGAAGGTTTTCAAACTATTTATTAGATATTGAGCTAAAATGTATGTAGCTGAGAATCATTCCCTGCACATATAGTGCATGACATCGTGGCTACAGCGGACGTTTCTCAGCACAAGATAATCTTAATCTAAATGTCTAATCAAAGGTGGCAGGTGGTATCCATTCAGATGAAGATTAACTACATTTGAAAGAGTATAATGTCAAAGATATTGTAATTTTATTTATTCTTTGTATATTTTAGCGTTAATTTTTATTGTGCAGCGCTTTGTGATTTTATGTCTGTGATAAGCGCTCTATAAATAAACGTTACATACTTACTTTTAGCTGCTTAATCAGAATGTAAACCCCTCTTTATTGTGCCATTATCATTTTTTGAGGACTACAGTATATAGTTACACAATTTAAAATATATATACACTGAGAGATTTGTCTCACAAAATCACTGCCTGGATGCTTTTTCACATCCAGGCTTTACTACTGATAATTAACAGTGTAATTAGTTTTCTTTTTGACAGCTTTGTGCTGTTTTATCAGGCTTCAATGAGCTGTCAGCAGCTGTCATTTAGTTTTGACCAGTCAGATCTGACCGAGGCCTGAATGAGAGAAGCTTTGGTTCAGACAAAAGGCAACAGGAAGTGCTGCAACAATTGCATTTCCTGCGAAAATGCAGCTGTGTGAATGCTTATTGCAGAAGAACTTGCTGAAAAACAGCTGCAATTTGCAAAAAAAATCTGAAACGTAGCTGAAATGGAAGAACAAACCTAAATTAGCAGAAGAAAGCAGATAGAAGAACACATATTTGCTGAATTAGGTTCAAATAAGCCGAAATTAGCACAAAAAATAGGACATTAGCTCAAAAAGCTGAAATTAGCTAAAATGCTCAGAATTAGCTAAAAAAGCAGAAAGAACTGAAATTAGCTTTAAAAAAAGAAGTGGAATTAGCTGAAAAAGTGGAAATTAACATCAAAAGAGCTAAATAGCAGTTGAAAGAGCAGAAAAAGCTAAAACTAGCAGAATATAGCTGAAAGGAGCATAACAAGCTGAAATTAGCATAAAGAAGTTAATTAGGCTGAAAGTAGCAGAAATTACCACAAAACCCTGAATTCATCAGAAAACAGTTAAAATTAGCTATAAAAATGCTGAAAAGGTAGAGCAAGCGTAAATTAGCAGAAGAAAGCAGAAATAACACATGCTCGCCCAATTAGGCTTAAAGAAGCAGAAATGAGCACAAAGAAATGGAATAAAAAGGTGAAGTTAGTACAAAAACAGCTGAAAAGTAGCTAAAACAGCAGAAAGAAGCTAAAGTTACTAGAAGGAAGTGGAGAGCACATTTTCACTGAATTAGGCTGACAAAGTTGAAACAAGTGCAAAAATGTGGAATTAGCTGAAAAAGCTAAAATTAGCACAAAACAGCTAAATAAATTGACCTTAGTTGATACTGTTATTGATTTTACTTGTTTTATTACTTGTTTTATTGACATTTAATTCTGTTGCACTTTGTAGCACTTTGAGATTTTCATTAATGAAAAGTGCGTTATAAATTTAATTTATTATTATTATTATTAAATAGTACCGGTAAATGAAATAGTAGAAAAAGCTGAAACTTGCAGAAATAAGCTGAAAAGAGCATAACAAGCTGAAATTGGCAGAAATAAGTTAGAAGAAGCACAAAAATGTTGTAATTAGCAGAAATGATCTAAAAGGAGCACAAAACGGCAGCAAATAGTTTAAATTTGCACAAGGAAACTTAACGAAGCTGAAGCAGAACAAAATGTGAAAGGAGCAGTAAAAGGTTGTGAACACATCTAAACGTTTGAAGGGTGTAAAATGAGTTCAATTCATTTTCTATGAGAAAAAAAGTGGCAGAAAAGGCTAAATGTTTCAAAAAGCTAAAGGTGCACCAATACCAAAAGTTATAGCACCCTTCTCCTGAATGGACTGAACGTTTTGAATTATGATTTGTTGAAATAGCACAAAACTTGTGGAACGAGCAAAAAACGAATGGAAGAAAAATGGACCACAATAGTGTGAATGCTTCATAAACATTCACACAATAACGCTCTGAAACCTTTTTTTAAACTAATTTACTACTAAATAGATCTATATGCTTGAAAATGAGCAGAACATGAGTCATCTATATCAAATTACATGAAATTATTTTTTGCAGTAACAAAATATTTCAAGTCTGAAACGCCTCTGTAGCTACAACACTTTCATGAGCTGTGACCCCCCATAACTGCTGCTGTTGAATGTGTGTGTGTTTCTCTGTTAGCAAAATATATTGTAAACAACTTATGGAATTTAATGAAACTCTCAGAAGGTAATCTTTGGATGTGCATCTACAAGTCATTAACTTTCAGTCAGCCTACTTGAAGAGGGCCGCTACAGCCAGTCAGCCTTACCTATAACTGGTCAAACTCAGTCCATTTTAGAGATATGGAGCTATAATTTGGTGTAGTAGTAGTTGAGGGTCATCCTCAACGTGCCGATTGAGCGCAAATGGAACATGCAAGAGGATCTCTGTTTAAAACTTGTACATTCCTTCAAGGAATATTAATATAATTTTAAAATAGCAGTCAATGTTCAAATGTAAACTTTAAAACAGCTTCTTTGACAAAGATTAGTTTAACATCTGCTCAGTGACGTTTGTTTTTGTCTCCTTCAGCAAATCAATAACATCAGCGCCATGCTGGTTCTGGCCCGTGCCGTGTCGGGACCCAGGGAGTACACGTTGGACCTGGAGATGGTGTCGGTCAACCCTCTGCTCAGCTACCAGGGAAGCCACCAGACCAGCTCTGCGCTCAGACTTTCTATCTATGTCGGGCCGTACGCCTTCTAAAGCAGGCGGAGGAGGGGACGGATCCACGCCAAGCTGTAAAGCAAACAGAAGTGGCCGAAGCAGTTCAACCAGTCACTGTGATAAACCGTTTTGTGTGTAAGAACACAATATAAACACATTGTAGCAGCCGTGCCCCACGCATACTTTTAATTAGCTCAGCCCAAGTTGTTTCTTGTGTTTCATCTGAAAGTTTTTCCTGATCAGGGTGGAAACGAAGGTGTTTTCATTTCAGGTGGAATAATATCTGCTTTCACCAGTTTACTCGCTCGTTGTTTTCAGTTTATTGTCGTTTGTCGCTTTCTTGTTGTTTCCTGTTGATTCAGTAACCACTCGCATCAGACCTCAGTGTCCACGCTCCTCCGTCACCCGACACTCGTTCGTGCTCCTTCTCCTGGTTTATACTTTTTTTTTTAAAAATCTGAAACCAAATAAAACTGTATACCTTTTATCATCGTTTCCCAATTAATGATTGAAAATATGTTTTTGTACAGTATTCAAGTCCCACTAGCTGTTTAGTTGATTGATTAAAAAAGTTATACAATTTGTTTTAAAGTTTTGTTTGCTTGTACCGTTATAAACAATTCTTTCTGTTTTAAATTGTTTATTGTATGAACATAAACAGCTGACATACAAAATACTAATAAACAATTAAAAAATGATGAATAATATATATAATATAAAACTTTTAGTACTTTTAGCTTTTTTCTTCAACAGTTACCATATTTTCCGACATATAAGTCACAGTTTTTTTGCAGATATTTGTCAGTCCTGCAACTTATATACTTTTTCCCCCCATATTCATAACAAAATTTCTGACTGACGCTTTAAATTTCGAAGAACTGCACTACGAGTCCTCCCGTGCATGCTCGCTTCACTCAGCTGGTGCAGGCTGAGGAACGCTGGAGAGCTCGCGGCTCCGGCCTCGATGGATGGCGCCGCACCGCCCAGGTAAAATGAAGCTGTTTTGACCATGAAAGTGCATTTCTTAAAGAAAAGTTACACTGAGTCTGAGACACACCTTTGCTATAATGTCGAGCAAACAAATAATTGTTTTAAACTGTTAATCTTGTTAAATTTCAAAGAACTGCAACAGTGAGTACTCCCGTGTACGCTCGCTTCACTCAGCTAGTGCAGGAGGCGGAACGCTGGAGAGTTAGTGGCTCTGGCTGCGATGGATGGATGAATGGATGGCACTGTGCCACCCAAGCAAAATGAAGCTGTTGTGACCATTAAATAAACACATAATAAATGCGACATGTTTTTTTTTCTTCTTCATGATGCTTTTTTGACTGATGTGACTTATCTGTCGGAAATAGGGTATGTACAAGTACAGTAATCTACATTTTAGATTTATGCTCAGTTACTTTAAAATAAAGAAGTTCACGCCATCGTGTGCGTTTGGAAGAGTTCTAAGATTAAAATTGTTTATGTTTATTAAATTTGTTCATTTTTTTTACAAAAGAAACAATACAAGACAATCTCATTAAATGATAGTGTACAAAATGTAAAAAAATGAAAGGTAGCAGAAAGAAGAATAAATCTTATTATATCTGCCCCTTACTTACAACAATCAGATTAAACAACAATAATCAGCCATGTAAACAATAATAATCTTCAACCAACTTTTTCCAACAATCAGATTAAACAATAATAATCTTCAACCAACAGTACAAAATGACTAACTCTTTCTAATTTTCTAATTGATACAATACACATTACGCTATTTCATATATTTTTTTAACACATTTGTTTTGATCATTTTTTTAAATGTAAACATTGACTTGGCATTTTTAACTACATTCTCCAAGCCATTCCATAATCTAATTCCCTGGATTGAGGTGGAATAATGAAAATAAAAAATGAAATAAAAATTCAGACATCTACCCAAAACAGTGTTTCGTGATTTAATCCCATCCAGCTGTGATCCCTGACACATAATCTGAGCGCTAACAGAACATTTTAACTGTTGGAGTCAACTCTGTCTGTTAGCGCAATATCTAACAAACCAATGAACAGGGTTTACTGAAACTGGTTGGAGTCAGTCAGATTTAAGATGGCCGCCACAACTAACTCACTTTAGAAAACACAGAAATCGCTACAGCCAGTTTCACAGATATGGGGCTAAAGCATGGTGTGGTAGTTGAGTCATCGCCCAATATCGCATGAGGTTGCAGTAATGTGAATAACAAGGTGTAAAAACTCCAATTGCATCATGTTTCTACATTAAAAGGCCTTTAGTTTAAAACTTGCATGAACGGCGGCGGGCTATATGCATTTTTTTCAAGGAATACAGGTAGTCCCCGACTTACGACGGCCTCGACTTACGACGTTTCGCTGTTACGAACGCCCTCCCATTGAAAAGCATTGTTTCGAGTTACATGGTTTGTGCTGTAAAACTCTGGGCCGCGCGTGGAAAAGTACAGGAGACCTTTGTTTGGACCGGAGGTATAGTGCTGTGCGATATGACGATATATATCGTGGCGGCGATAGAAACGTGAAACGTGTCTATCGTGCTACTTTCCTTCTATCGTCTCTATCGTGACAAATAAGAATAAAAAACAACTGTCGCAAAGAAGCTTCATATTGTGGTTTTGCGAGATGACGGCGCTGCTTTATGTTTGACGCACGCGCGGGTTTGCGACACATGCTTTACGTTGTTAAACTCGAGAGCAACAGAGCCGCAGGGGCATGAAGCCGGTGTCACAACAAGGAGAAACAGCTGCACAGGCAGCCCGAGGAAGAACTTTTACCAAAAAGAGGGGGAAGCTCACCTTGTTAGCTTCCATTATTTCGCTCCGCTGAAACTCTGAGACAAAATGGGTCCAGAGGACACGAACCCAGAGTCCAACCGAGTCCGAACTCGGGTCCAGTTAACCAATACAAAACAGACCAGAGACACAACAGAACCGGAATCAAACGCAACGTTTTCTCTTTTCTGTTTCTTGCCTTGTTTACTCCAGCTTCCAGAGCGGATTTCTTCTTCGTGGGTTTTATTAGCAGCCGTTGTTTTACCGCCACCTGCAGGAAAAATTTGGACCAAAGTAGAAACTCCTTTTCTACTTTGGTCCAAATTTCCTTGTTCTTTTTGTTCACATTCTTATAATTGTAACTGTATCTGTAGTAAAATAATAAATAAATAAATAAATAAAAACTTTGATCCAAATTTTTCCTGTACACACACACATTGTGTTGTATATATCGTGATATATATCGTTATCGTGATATTAAAAAGTCCATATCGTGATATATAATTTTTTCCATATCGCCCAGCACTAACCTGAGGTTTACGAGGCAGAGAGGCTACAGCTGAGCAACGAGCTAACATGCTAACAGGCGGAGGAAGGCTTCATCAGCTCCCAGTAGGTTATTAACTCTTTTTTTCCCTTCATTATGGCTCCAAATGTATGGAGCTAACATGCTAACAGGCCTTACTGTAAATAGTCTGGACTGCGCGAACTACAGGCAGCCTCAGATGTTGGAGGAACACTGAGCTAACATGCTAACAGGCGGAAGAAGGCTTCACCAGCTCCCAGTAGGTTATTAACTCTTTTTTTCCTTCATTATGGCTCCAAATGTATGTGTTTTTTGATAATTATGTAGAGTACTATGTTAGGATAGGCTACGTGCTTGGTAAAATACAGAATTGTACGTATAAGGTGCAGTTTGGACGTATTTTCCAACTTACGACGAAATTCAACTTACAACGTCACGTAGGAACGGAACTCCGTCGTAAGTCGGGGACTACCTGTACTAGGCTCTTAGTGTTAAATGTTTATGTTTATGTTTATTAAATTTGTTCTTTTTTTTTTACAAAAGAAACGATACAAGACAATCTCATAAATGATAATGTACAAAATGTAAAAAAATGAAAGGTAGCAGAAAGAAGAATAAATCTTATTATATCTGCCCCTTACTTCCAACAATCAGATTAAACAATAATAATCAACCATGTAAACAATAATAATCTTCAACCAACTTTTTCCAACAATCAGATTAAACAATAATAATCTTCAACCAACAGTACAAAATGACTAACTCTTTCTAATTTTCTAACTAATACAATACACATTACGCTATTTCATATATATATTTTTAACACATTTGTTTTGATCATTTTCTTAAATGTAAACATTGACTTGGCATTTTTAACTACATTCTCCAAGCCATTCCATAATCTAATTCCCTGGATTGAGGTAGAACGTCCCTTCAAACTAGTTCTGAATTGTGGTTTTACAAACATCTCTGTCCCCTTAAGATTATAACAACTTTGTCTTTTAACAAAATGCATTTGGATATTTAAAGGTAATGCATTATTTTGAGCCCTATACATAACTGATAAAATATTATAGTCTACCAAATCATGGAACTTCAATAACTTTAGTTGATAAAATAATGTACTTGATGGATGACGGTAATGTTTTCTAGTGATAATTCTTACAGGGTCATGGGTTCTGATATGAGAGTGGAAGAGGCAGCACAAAAAACCAGATCAAACCTTTCAGCTTTCTATTCTATTTTTACTGTCAGTTTGTCACGCTGGTTCCATCCTGAGCCACACACACACACAACAAGAGGATTAAAAAAACAAAAGGAGAGAGGGGGAAGCCCTTATTTCACAGTCCACTGCTGCTTTCTCCGCCCAGTCCTACACACAAACACCACACACACCTCCATCTGTCCTCACTGTGGGAGAGGGGGGTGATGACTCACACACACGCACACACAGCCCTGTTTTATGTAATTGGATCAGGCTTCTTTCAGCCAGCAGGGGGCAGCAGACCCTTCAGAGATCCTCTGCAGCAGGAACCAGTCCAGGAATAGCAACAGCCTGAGGTAACAGTGCTGGTTTTATAACCTAACTAATGACTGAACACACATTTGTCTTCCATTTTTCACCAGCTAGTACACCTGTAGGAGAGAAAACGGATGGAAACTTTGTCTACTAGGTGGAAACTACAGCAACTTCCAAGATGTGCACTGCAGACTATTTTCTCTGCATGAACTGGGCTTTGTTGGATGATGGAGAGCAGAGATGACAAAGCCTGGTGAGGCTGTTGAAGAGGGCAGTGAGGTAGGAGGTGTGAGAGAGCGGCACTTTTTATTTCCTGCTGGGATTCAATGCTGAGTGATGACTTTATGGTCGACTTACCAATGAGGATTCATGTTCAAGAGTCCAAAATCCTCAGACTAATACAAAAATGTATACGTACTGTACATGAAACATTAATAATTACACAGAGATGCAAACGGTTTTTACAGAAATATAAAAGAATGATAAAAAATAAAGAAGTTCAACATGAGCAAGATGAGGTGAAAACAGAACTTAAACACTTGAAGGAGAGCAGCACCCACCACCCTTCATGCCAGAGTTTTAGACTATCAGACGATGTTGAAGCTACTTTGGTCAAACTTCGAAAATAACATTATGCTCAATTTCTGTCGCAGTCAGAAAACGTGTTGAAATGACTCTCAGCTACTGCCACGCCAAATATCACCTTAACATCAGTGAAAACTGATCGAGTTGTTGCAATTTTTGTGTTTTCCAAGTCCGTTTCCTTGTGGCGATCAACTTATATTGGGTTAACTCTAAAATGTGATTAGTTGTGCATCTAATGCGTACTCTCTGCAAGTTCCATTAAAATTTGTCTAGTTGTACTTGAGATATTCTGCTAACAAGCACACATGCACATAGACATGGGCAAAAACATTATTGTCTGCCTTCCCCCTGTTGGTGGTGGAAAAAAAAAAATGACCACAATAATCTAAAGTGGCCAAAAAAAACAAAACAAAAAAAAAAAACGCCAGAATGAATGAAACAATCAGAAAATACCAAAATGAAGAGAATGACTGTGTAGCCGTTTTCGCATTGACCAGCCCTTAAAGGCCCGGGTGGCCCCGCCCCGCCCTCTTTCCCGGGTTCAGCGTGTCCGCATTTTCCTTTTTTTCCCCGGCTCCGCCCTCGTTTTGGAACCATCTCCAACGTGGTTCCATCGGACCGCGGCCCGACGGGCCCAGTTTCACGTCATTTACTGCTCACATTTGATTCGTTGTTTGCAGCAGGGGGCTGGACTGCTTCGTGTAGGGGCGAGACCAGAGGGCGTGACTAGCTGCGTGTTGAGTCATCAACTGCGATTTCGCCAGCGCACCTAAAAACACTCTATTTTCATCTAAAAACTACTTTCGAGTGCATAAAAATGATCGGAAACGTGTGTTTATATGCTTAACTTGCTAACTGTAGTGAAAAAACACATGAAAACTCAGTATTTATTTCGTTTTTTCCACAAATTCGCAACCCGGAAGTCCGCTCGTAAATTTCGCCAGGGCACCTAAAAACACACTATTTTCATCTAAAAACTACTTTCGAGTGCATAAAAATGATCGGAAACGTGTGTTTATATGCTTAACTTGCTAACTGTAGTGAAAAAACACATGAAAACTCAGTATTTATTTCGTTTTTTCCACAAATTCGCAACCCGGAAGTCCGCTCGTAAATTTCGCCAGGGCACCTAAAAACACACTATTTTCATCTAAAAACTACTTTCGAGTGCATAAAAATGATCGGAAACGTGTGTTTATATGCTTAACTTGCTAACTGTAGTGAAAAAACACATGAAAACTCAGTATTTATTTCGTTTTTTCCACAAATTCGCAACCCGGAAGTCCGCTCGTAAATTTCGCCAGGGCACCTAAAAACACACTATTTTCATCTAAAAACTACTTTCGAGTGCATAAAAATGATCGGAAACGTGTGTTTATATGCTTAACTTGCTAACTGTAGTGAAAAAACACATGAAAACTCAGTATTTATTTCGTTTTTTCCACAAATTCGCAACCCGGAAGTCCGCTCGTAAATTTCGCCAGGGCACCTAAAAACACACTATTTTCATCTAAAAACTACTTTCGAGTGCATAAAAATGATCGGAAACGTGTGTTTATATGCTTAACTTGCTAACTGTAGTGAAAAAACACATGAAAACTCAGTATTTATTTCGTTTTTTCCAAAAATTCGCATTCTGAGCTTTTCGGTAAGAACTGCCCACCCACGTCAAGTGAATACCCCACCCACTTCAAGGCTTGCTCTCCGGACAGTGCGCAATCAACGAGGGCGGGCCAGAGCTGGCTCTGGGCCAACCAGAGACGAGCGGGACCGGGGAGGGCCGGCAAATGCGAAACGAAGGGAGAGGGTCTTGATCTGTGTGTGTGTGTGTGTTGGAGTGGAGTGGGGTGGGGGCTTGATGTGGAACAGGAGGGAAATGAAGCTCATGTGAGGTAAAAACAGCCCCATTGACCATGGACAGCAAAGGAAAAGCAATTTTCCATGTTTTACAGTCATGATACTACATGTAATCTGCATGTCGCTATGATGGAGGAGCAGTGTTCTCCTCTTTGATCTCCTCCTGTTGGATTACAAAAGGCTCTCCAGGCCTCCCCCTCTCCACCACTCCACAATGCAGGCATTATATTTATGAATGAATACAGGAGGTGGAGTGTTTCCCTCCACCCACAGGCCGGGGCTCTGCGATTTGTCCACAAAAAGAGCGGCCACTCAGTGGAACCTGCAGGACCAGAGACTCTGTGAGTGAAGGGGTGAGGGGGAGAAGAGTCAGAGTCAGAGTCAGAGAGAATTTATTGTCATTTGCACCGCATGTAGTACATGTGTTGAAAACGAGATTATGTACACAGGGTCCCAGTTACATCCAACAACAAATGCAAGAGAAAAACAATAATAACATCTAGGATTAACTAAGAGAGACATCAGCTAGTAATACACTAAGCCCTAATGTAGTAGAAAAACATCATTATAAACAGCAGCACGAACATGAGCAGATGGTCACAGATGAACGCAGCAACAAGAAACAGATCAGCATCAGCATGATGTGACATTTTGCAGTGTTTATTCTTATTATTTATTTATTCATGAGTCTGACAGCCTCAGGGTAGAAGCTGTTCCTCAGTCTAGTGGTTCTACATTTGATGCTCCTCAACCTCCGTCCCGAGGGGAGTGGTGCAAAGAGTGAGTGTGCTGGGTGAGTGAGGTCTTTCATGATGCAGGTGGCTCTTTTTCTGCATCTGGAGGTGTAAATGTCTGTGATGGTGGGGAGACTGACTCCCACAGACTTCTGTGCAGCCTTCACCACTCTTTGTAGAGCTTTCCTCTCTGCAACTGTGCAGCCTCCATGCCACACGTTGATGCTGGAGCACAGGACGCTCTCCACTGCACACCTGTAGAACGAGGTGAGGACTGAGCTTCTCAGACCGGCTCGTCTCAGCCGTCTGAGGAAGTAGAGTCTCTGATGACCTTTCTTGATCAGGCTGGTGGTGTTATTGCTCCAGCTGAGGTTATCATTCATGTGTACACCCAAGTATTTGTAACTGGAGACCACCTCCACCGCAGATCCACCTATATACAAGAAGCAAGAAGCAGTGGATATCTGCAGATGCTTATTAAGCAGAGGACAATTCAACAGAACACAATGAAAATGCCAATATCTATAAAAAGATGATTTTATATATATTTCATGAATACTTGAAATAAATGAGCAGAAGACTTTAGGCTGATTGTAAAAACAAATAATGTTTTTTGGAAAACCAAAGGGTGTTTTTGTCTTTACTGAGCAGGAAACTTTAGAACAACGGAGAAATCAAATGTTCTGTGAAAAAGCAGCAAGAGCACGAGGGCACGACTTCAGACGTTGGGTAAAGCATCAGATGTTGAAGGAATTGGTAACGTTAAATAAAGCTAAACAAAAGCTAAAATCAATTAAAAAAGGTAGATCAAAATAAATACAACCTGAGCTAAAAGCTAAACTTAACAACAATCTAGCTAGAAGATAAAATTTGCAACAAAGTGCATAAAAGCTAAATTAAACAAAGTAGCTAAAAGCTAAAAACTGTCTAAAATTAAAATCTGCAAATTAGTAGCTGAAAGCTAAATCAGCAAAACGGTGGTGAAAAGCACAAATTAACACAAACTTATCTAAAAGCTAAAATGAGCAAAACTTTAACTTAAAGCCAAAATCATTAAAACATTACCTGAAAGCTAGATTCAGCAAAGCAGTAGCTTAAAGCTAAACTTAACACAACTGTAGCTAACAGCTATAAAAGCTGAAAAATTGTGGGTAAAAGCTAAAATTACCAAAAATCTGTAACCTTCAAACTAAAATTGGCAAATCAATAAAGATGATTTGTTATTCATGTCATTATGAACAGATTTAAATAAAACTTACAGAAAGTGATGACTGGATGTACGGCTACAGCCCAATTCAAGATGGCCACCACAACTAAACAACATTGGAAAACACAAAAATGATAATGATTCTGACACAAATTGAGCTAATGTTTGGTGTGATTAAACAAAGCACCAACAAGTCGTGTGAGATCCGTCATTTTTCAGCACAAGATAATTTTAGATAAAACTCTGACGTGAAAGTTGGTGAGCGATATTCTAATCCTTCTATTTATTTAAGTTTTTCACAGCTCCAAAATAAAAGTGTGATTCCAACCACTATAAACACACAGACCCTTTGAATCTGCCAGTGTGTAATTTCCCTGCATAAAGAGTGGATTGGAATTAAAACCTGTGAGATCCTCTTCATTAAAACTTGTCAAAGAAGCCATTTCCCGTCCACACATCACAGAAGGGATGATGTCACATCCTTTAATATAACACGAGGCATTTCTTGTTAACGATGGAAATAGTTAGCTTATCCGTCTGGTCCAATTTCAGGTTTAGTTGTTGGGCATGTTCATTACCTTGGGTCAATGTGATCTCCCATGAGCACTCTGGGAGTTTAGTGCATTGTGATGTTGAGCCGCATGGCAGCGATTAACAGCAGCGTAATTAAAACGAGACCATGTGTGCAGGAATCTCGGGTGTGTGGTCGACGTTTAGGCCTCGACTCTTCTCTGACAAACAAACGAGGGTCGGTAAGGTTGGTCCATGAGACTCCGAGCTACAAACCATTTTACTTTCTGTTAATTCTGTTGTTGCATGAATGCGGTTACCAAGAGAGGATAACGTGTTGCCATGGGTGTGTGGGTGTGGAGCGCCAAAAGGGACAGATGCTGAAAAGACATTCAGCCCTGAGATAAAATATCAGAGAAGAAGGAGTAAAGGCAGGAGAGGAGAGGAATTCTGTGAATCGCAAAACATGAAGCGAACGTGAAGCACGTGTTTGGTTTTCTGCTGAGGCTTTTCTTTTTTTTTTAAGGAATCAGCTGCAGAAAAGGGAAAGTTTATGAACAGTTAACATCTTATCTGTTGTAGATATAGCTCGCTTTGCTCTTGGGAGTTTTCTCAGTTCAAAAGCTGGAGTGCCACGAGATGCTCCGTTTCACTTGTAGATTAATTCACTCCCCCCACGATGGAGAGTCATTAGGATCTATGTTTGCTCTTTGAACAACCGCAGTTTTGGAGAACCGTTATTTACCGTCCTGTTTATGTAAATGATCTCTGGAACCTTTAGAGATTTTCTGATGTTGATTGTGCAAAAGTCACAGGTTTACACTAGTTCCAGGCCAGGTCACCAGCGGGTGCTGTGATTTTTTTATTTTGTATTTTATTGACAAGATCATGAGCGCAGAGTCCTCAGTCTCAAGCATGAAAACAGAATGATGAATACATGAACGTTTGAACCGAGGATGAGCTGGCTGCTCCAATGAGTTGGGAAATTCTGAGTACCGTAGTACAAACAGCATCCTGCTTACCACCATTGTGCTGTTATTCATCTACTCGTGCAAATGCAAATGAAAAAAAACAACAACCCCGATTGTGCCATTTTTCACACCGATGCAAGGTGTTTCCAAAAACTTCCACTCTGAGACCTGGATCCAAAAAGCTTCAATGTCAGAGAAAACAACAGCAAATGACACAAACGGCTGAAAAACGGCAGAAACTATGTGGTTTCACTCAAAACTGGCATTGTGTGAACAGCTGTGATGCAGTTGTAAATCTTCCTCTGTTTGATCACTACTCCCGTTTCACCTCCTCTCTTTGACACCGACACAAAGATCAGGAGAAACATTTCTGGTGCAACACAGCAAAAACAAAACTGGGTGTCTCTTATGAACTGCAGGCATTTGGACATGGTTGTTTACATATATTCTAACAAAGGATAGGCTGAATAGCATTTAGCACTTTTAGCATTTAGCTGAGCATGGGTAACTTTTGATAGATAAAAATATACTTACTCCTTTTGTTTATAATTGTGAATGAAGGCATGATTCTATCTGCATTAAATTAAACCTGTAAATAGAAAGTGACTAAACATTACACGTTTGCACCCAAAAGCTAAAGTGTTCCCCAAACAACTGCACGTGTACATTATGGTGATTATAGAGATTATACATCCCCTGTACACAAAATGTCAACAAAACCGTTTGAGCCTGTCTGCTCTGCAGTGTCCACTTGAGCTCTTGTTACTTTAACTTTTATTACATGTGCCAGTTTTAAATCCAACCAGGCCTCCAGGCAACTTTTTCAGCTCAGTAACATAAAGTATGGATCAAGAAACGAGATTACTGCTCATATTTAAATGTCCACAGTCTGCAGATTATTTGGTTTGTGATATATTTATTCTCTTGTTATATTACCAGCACGGCTAATGACAGCACTTGTTTGTCAAAGCTGAGTGAGGTAG
Source organism: Garcialebias charrua (assembly GCA_038048925.1). Taxonomy (NCBI): domain Eukaryota; kingdom Metazoa; phylum Chordata; class Actinopteri; order Cyprinodontiformes; family Rivulidae; genus Garcialebias; species Garcialebias charrua. The sequence goes on from JBBPBX010003552.1 coordinate 35,857, forward strand.
GGGCATGAACAGTCACATAGGCAACTAAAACATGTACGCATGACCTCTACTTATCTAACAGGTAGTCCGAAGTGGACTGCTGCCATCTCTAAACAACTCTAACTCCACTGCCTTTCATGCAAAAGTTGTTTGATAAACCTTTATTTTCACATATCAGGGTTATTTACTCAGATTCTTCATTTATGTGCATGTGCAAATCACAGCAGCAGCCAGCTTTGGTTTTGCTTTCACTGGGACTAGCCATACGTTCACCATTTGAGTCAAAAATAAACTCCTGTTTTAAGAGGAAAATGGAAATATAATGTTTATTACTTTCCCACATAACTACAAAAGAGCTGAGCTATCCATTAAGTTCTGACAGACTTGCATTATAATTTTAAATGGAAGAAGACATTTTCTAGAAGAGATGTACGCAGCATATAAAAAGTAAAAACAATGCGAGTTGCTACACATCATCAACCATCAAGGATCATTTTGTCAACAACAGCATCCCTGAATAAAATGCATTTTGTTACATTACACCCCCGCTAACAGTAACGTTGCTCAGTGACAACTCTTAACAAATTAAAAGTTCAACATGGTCTATCATCAACCGTACAACTAAGAGGCAACAATTGTGTTAATACTTGTAGCTTTTTAAAGTCTGGGTTAACAGCACAAAACAATCCACTGAAGCACTGTAGGCTTTTTTATTTTAATTTTAAAAAGACTGGTTCTTACACTGTTCCCTTTATTTTGGCTTGTTGACACCTTACTTGTTATAAATAGAAAGCGCGCCTCGATGGGAAGTAATGAATGAACCACAGCTGTTAGTAACAAGCCCCGTCCTGCATGAATCAGCCCAGAATGAATGGATGAGTGAGAGCACAAAACACAGGAGGGAAGGGGAAAATTAAGAAGTGACAGTTATGAGAGAGAAGAAAAAAAGATAAATGGACAAGGTCTTCATAAAGAATGATGGGAAAACCGTTTCTTTAGGTTCCTTTTTCTGCTCCAACATCAACCCGCTCTCTGCTTTAGTTATGCAAAACATTGATTTATTCGCTCATCTCAAGCATATAGGCTTAGATAAAATTATAAAAAAAGAACAGGGATGTGTTCACTGCCATTGTCTTTCGCTCAGTTTCTCTTCAACTTGACCTTTTGTGGCTGAAAAGACTCAATCAGTGGAAGTAGAACAAACAAATAGGGGCAAAAAGTGGGGGGAGAGGCATCAGAGGACTCTCAGGGAAAGATCTGCAGCTAGGAGGTCTCTAATGATGTAACACATCTACATCACATCGCCATGGCAACCCTGCATCAGCACCAACCGACTGTGTACAGAACAAACCAGGGTTTGTGCTGGTATGTTACAGTACTAATGCAAAACCTGAACAAAAAAAGGGTGCGGATTGTTGGAGAATGCTTTAACACACGTGTGTATGTATAATAATTATCACTGAGTGGTGAATAAACAGTTCACGTGGGGTTTTATGTTCTACCTGATCGCTTTACCTTGAAAAGTTAATCCTGAATGTCTAAGCGTCATGTTTGAGCTCATTCAGCATCATACAAAAGCCAGCCACTCGTGGCCGACGCCTCAATAGAAACATTGAAGCTATTTATTGAGCTATTGTCCCCCGAGTCCTCCCGAGAGTCTAAGTATAAGTCAGGGACCTTGGGGAGACAGAGCACTCCGGCATAACTAAAGAGCTCTGTCGAAAAACTTCTGTTCCCTGTTCTGTGCACCAGCTGCTAAAAATAAACCTGATATTGAAACGCGAAGAGAAAAGGTACAAGGCTGCTCGTTCACAAAGACGAGCCGAGAGAAAGGGAGGCAGGCGGAGATGGGTGGAGGCAGGTGGTGAGGAGAAGCTGTGGGAGGTGAGCGGAGTGTGTGTGTGTGGTTCAGATTCATAGGTTGTGTCTGTCGTTGATAAATCTTCTGATCGATCTGAGCAGCAGATTGTGTAATTTGTTCATAAAGTCCTAAAACAAATCACAATCATCTCTTCTGTCTCCTCAAATCCACTCACTTTACATCCATGTTTCACATAATCTGTGTGTATTTAGTGAAGTACTTGTTGGTTCACAGGTGGTTTAAAATATTTTTGTTACTTTGTCATGAACGCTCACGAGTTTTAAAATGTTCAGTAGTCAAGCAAAGCATTCAAAGGACAGAAGCTCTAAAAGTTTGAATGACAAATATAAATACAGTGTGTTGTTATGGAAAACAAAAGTTAACAATGGCTGCAACTCCCCAACTAAACTTCTGGAAAATGCAGTTATATAAATAGTACAATCAACAGCTTCAATCTTTACGTCCTGCAGAGAATGAATCAGGTGGCGTTGAAAACTTTTTCTGACGTGGCTGAAGTGGATTTGCTCATTTAGAGCCAAAAGTCACCGTGAATCAACTTTTAGTTGTTCAGAGTTCTCACTTCATCGAATCGTTTATAAAGATGAAAAGTCAAAGTAAAAATTGTGTGAATGATGCACAACCTCCATCAATAATCAAATCAGAATAACATATTTTAGACATGAATGGGAAAGAATGCTCTAATGTGTTGTCAAAACTCAGAACCAAAATTTATTTTATTTAAAAAAAAATTGTTTAATCTTTGCACAAGATCTAAAACTGTAACAAATATGAATAAATATGGAACAAAACAAGAAGCTCAGTAAATTAATCTGCGTACAAATGCAGCATATATAATTAAAAATAATTCAACAATCATGATCCATTCAGGGTGTGATTTTCTCTTTTATTTCTACTTTATTGACTAATTCTGTGTCAGTGTCTCTATTGACTATTAATATTCTCATTCTATTGAAAATTATCTTTAAGCCAATTGAATTTCACATCTTTAAACATGCTATTCTTGTTTCAACTTTTATTCTATATTTATGTTTTAATTTTATGGGGTTTTTTTTACATTCAGACGTGAGCATTCATTCAGTTCATGGCCATACTGAGACTCTTTATGTTTTTTTTTCTTTACTTTGTTGCCAGTTTGTGTTCGTACAATAAAAACTACTGCAATAGTTTCTCTACTTGTAACAAAAGTTAGTTTTATCCCAGCCAAGTTGAGCTCTTGCTCTCGTTTATGTAACATTCCATACATTCATTTATCTGTGTGCATTATTTAATCATAATATATGCTGAAACATGTTTTTAGTCGTACAGTATACAGGTAGTCTCCGACTTACGAGTGCATCGACATACGAGGTTCCGGACTTACGAGCTCACTAACGAACAGTAAATTTGTAAAGAACATACAGAAAATACAGCACTTTTATGTGTTTTTAGATGAAAGTGTGTTAGCTAACCGTTTGGAAACAAGTTTCTGGGCATGTTTATGAACTAGTATGAACGTTTGTGATGAAAAACGAGTGTTCGTAGTAGCGCTAGCATAAATTTTCCGACTTACGACCGAAAATCCGGACTTACGAGCAACACGTGTTTCGGGTTCCGACATACGCAATTTCGTGTTACGAGATAGTCGTAGGAACGGAACTCACTCGTAAGTCGGAGACCCCCTGTATAGTGCAGCAGGAACTAATTTGCTCATTTACTAAAACCATTAAACTCTGACAATAAACCACAGCCGATCAGATAAATCTGACTGGACTCAAAAGAACAAAGGAGACAGATCAGCTCCACTTTTTTGGATTTTAAAGAAATAAATAAAACATCCATCAACTCTTCAGCCTCCCAGTGTTGATAGTTGCTTCGATTCCACAGTTCCCAACTGTTTCTTCTCACTCTCTCCTCTTTACTCCTCATCCTCGCCAGCTCCTGCTTCGATGCAGGAGTGGGAGGTGTTGCTAGGCGACAGATTAGCTCCTTTCTGACAAGAAGCAAAGTGCAGACCTTGACTTTGGGTGTAAAAATAAACAGAAAAAGATATTCTTAAAGAGAAGAGAATGGCTGCCATTCACTTGTTCTTTACCTTGAACATTTTCTCTGTAAAACTCTGAATTCTCATCCTGATCTCGAGCTGTTCCTAAAATAAACCAGCTATTTAAAGCCACAGGACAAACACAATCACCGTCTCATTATTAGAAAAGCGGTTATTAACTTTCACACCAGAGTGTGATGGAGCTGCTGCAGGGCTCGATCTGAGCGCTTTGTTCCCGGCGATGTGATGACTAAGGTGGCGAAGGAACACGCCGCTCGTCTCTCATCTGCAGTCCCAGTCGCCGACCATGGCCGAAGCTGTGAAAGTCACACTTTGTTGTCGACCGCTACTGAAAAAAAAAGACAGAAAGAGCCTGAACACATCCTGACCTTTGTGCATCTGCTCCATGTGTGAGGAAGTGTGTCACTGAAGTGAAATGTGACAGAACGAGCAAGTTATTTTTTGTTTGTTCATTTATTAATTTGTGAAGGTGTGTGGGTGAGTGACAGAGTGAATGTGAGTGGACAGACAGAGGATGTTGAAGCACATCTCCAATAACTTTGATGCAACACTGAGATGATAAACCAACTTTCAACTCATCTCGACTTTCAACTCAACTTTATTTTGGTAAATTAAAAACATTACAAACCAAAGGAAAACAATATAAAATGGTAAATCAACCATTTACCAAAAAAAGGAATAGGCTGAAGCCAAGGCTTATACTTGCATAGACTCAGCAGTCTACATAATGACATATATCTACTGTCCATACATATACATAAGTGCACATATAACATTTACTGTATATTTAAACATGCATGTATATGATACATACATATACGCACATTACATACATACATGGTTACACAATACATATATACATAACATATCCATAAGCTTTTATAATTTTACATTTTAAGGCTCTTTTAAAGCTCACCAAAAAAGCACATAATAAACCACCACTTAGTTTGTGTTTAACATATGTGTGAAGGTAAAATGACTTTAAAGTGACAGTTCAGGTTTTTTGAAGTGGAGCTGTGAACAGTTAACATCTTACCTGTTTTAGATAGCTTTTTGAACAACCTATTTTTTTGCTTTGTTTTGTTTTGTTATTTGAATGCCCAGAGGACCAGACATCTTTTTTAGATTTTTCTACCTGGATTATTGAGCATGCATCGGGGCTTTTTGAACAACCTCAGTTTGGATAAACCGAGTCTAATTCTGACTGGATTGACGAGCTAATGGCTAGTCCATGACCAAACTAAAGTCCAGTCTCAAAAACTTTGAAGCAATTAGTTCTGGTGCCATTTTAGAAACCATTACATCATCATTAGTTTCATATGAGGAGGTAGGAGGTCCTACAGAAGAGTGAAACGCACAACCTCCAGACTCAAAACTCATTGCACGTGCCATTAGACTTTTAAATGTCTGCCACTTTTTTTTGCATATTTTACCCTTTTTGTCTTGTTTTGCATTTTGCACGTTTTACTTTGTTGGTGCTTTTGGTTTTCTCTTATTTGTAAATGTTTATTTTCTCTGATAGTATTTATTATGAACAGCAACGTAAGAATTTCATTGCTCAAGGAAACGTGTTTCCAGTTGTGCACATGACAATAAATGCTTTGAATCCTTTGAATATTATTGTTAGGATCAGTTTTTTTTGTACAATTAGGTTTATTTGGGTTTTTTTGTTCTGTTTTGTGATTCCTAAACCAGCCACTAGGGAGCACAAGCCAGTGTATCTCTTGTGCCGGTCCCAAGCCCGGGTAAATGGTGAGGGTTGTGTCAGGAATGGCATCCGATGTAAAACACTTGCCAAAACCATAATGCGAGTTCATCAAAGTGAAACCATACCGGATCGGTCGAGGCCCGGGTTAACAACGTCCGCCACCGGTGCTGTTGACAAACAGGGTGCCGGCGGAAATTGTACTACTGTTAGTCGAAGACCCCGAGGAGGGAAACGTGTCAGGAGACAGAGGGAGAGGAGGAAAGTGAAGAATGTAGGACTGAGGGTTGCAACTCTAAATGTGGGGACAATGACAGGCAAAGGTAGAGAGCTGGCTGACATGATGCAGAGAAGAAAGGTAGATGTTTTATGTGTCCAAGAGACCAAGTGGAAGGGCAGCAAGGCTCGCAGGTGGGTGGTAAGAAAGAGCTTCCAAGTGACTGGGCTACAGCAACACTAATTAGAGAGACAGGTAGGAAGGTACTTGGTGTGTCACCGGTAGGACTGGAAAGCACCTTGCATGGTAGTCTGCCGCTACTGGTGTATGAATGTGTGTAGCATTCAATGTGTGTAGCACTTTGAGATTTTCACTAATGAAAAGCGCGTTATAAATTGAATTCATTATTATTATTATTATTATGTCATCTGGACAGAGAATGGATGATAAGGAAACCTGGTGGTGGAATAGTGAAGTGCAGGACGCCATTCAAAGAAAGAGATTAGCCAAGAAGAAATATGACAGTGAGAGGACTGAAGAGAGGAGACAGGAATATAAGGAGATGGGACATAGAGCAAAGAGGGAAGTAGCTAAGGCAAAGCAGAGGGCGTACAATGAGTTATATGGGAGACTGGACACTAAAGAGGGCGAGAAGGACTTGTACCGATTGGCAAGACAGAGGGATCAGGCTGGAAAGGATGTGCAGCAGGTTAGGCTTATTAAAGATGGGAATGGGAATGTTCTAACAAGTGAGGAGAGTGTGATGGGAAGATGGAAGGATTACTTTGAGGAGCTAATGAATGAAGAGAATGAAAGAGAAAGAAGAGTGGAGGTCATAGAAACTGTGGACCAGGAAGTGGGAAAGATTAGTGAGGGTGAAGTCCGGAAAGCTCTGAAAAGAATGAAGAAGGGGAAGGCAGTAGGACCTGATGACATACCAGTGGAGGTTTGGAAATGTCTTGGAGAGATGGCAGTGAGGTTTTTGACTCAAATATTTAATGGAATATTTGAGGGTGAGAAAATGCCTGAAGAATGGAGAAGAAGTGTGCTGGTTCCCATTTTTAAGAACAAGGGTGATGTACAGAGTTGTAGCAACTACAGGGGAATTAAGTTGATGAGCCACACAATGAAGATCTGGGAGAGAGTTGTGGAAGGAAGGCTTAGACAAGAGGTGACTATCTGTGAGCAGCAGTATGGTTTCATGCCAAGAAAGAGCACCACAGATGCCATCTTTGCTTTGAGGATGTTGATAGAGAAGTACAGAGAGGGTCAGAAAGAACTCCATTGTGTGTTTGTGGATTTAGAAAAAGCATATGACAGGGTACCAAGAGAAGAGGTGTGGTATTGCATGAGGAAATCTGGAGTGGCAGAAAAGTATGTTAGACTGGTACAGGACATGTATGAGGACAGCAGGACAGTGGTGAGATGTGCTGTGGGAGTGACAGATAGCTTCAAGGTGGCGGTGGGATTGCATCAAGGATCGGCTCTGAGCCCCTTCTTGTTTGCTCTGGTGATGGACCGACTAACAGATGAGGTCAGGCAGGAATCCCCATGGACTATGATGTTTGCAGATGACATTGTGATCTGTGGTGAGAACAGGGAACAAGTGGAAGAGAACTTGGAGAGGTGGAGGTATGCTCTTGAAAGAAGAGGAATGAAAGTCAGCCGTAGTAAGACAGAGTACATGTGTGTGAATGAGAGGGAGGCCAGTGGAACAGTGAGGCTACAAGGAGCAGAGGTCACAAAGGTGCAGGACTTCAAGTACTTGGGGTCCACTGTCCAGGAAAATGGGGAATGTGGTAAAGAGGTGAAGAAGAGAGTCCAGGCAGGATGGAGTGGATGGAGAAAAGTTTCAGGAGTGATTTGTGACAAAAAGGTGTCAGCAAAGGTCAAAGGAAAAGTTTACAAGACAGTGGTGAGACCAGCTATGTTGTATGGTCTGGAGACAGTGGCATTGACAAAAAGACAGGAGAAAGAACTGGAAGTAGCAGAAATGAAGATGCTGAGGTTCTCCTTAGGAGTGACAAGGATGGATAAGATCAGGAATGAGATAATCAGAGGTACAGCACATGTTGAACAACTGGGAGATAAAGTTAGGGAGGCCAGACTGAGATGGTTTGGACATGTCCAGAGGAGGGACAGTGGGTATATTGGTAGAAGGATGTTAGAAATGCAGCTGCCAGGAAAAAGACACAGAGGAAGGCCAAAGAGGAGATATCCACAGTATTCCTGAGGGTGTCACTGTAGAAGCGAATGTGCATTGTACTTCCTGTCCGACACCGGAAGTGCCTGTATTCCATAGGCGGAGTATGGATCGCGGGTGTTTTTGAAAGTTATTTTCATTCATTTTATCGGAGCAAACACAGCTTTTGTTTAAACGGAACGTTTACTGAAATGTCCTACCGGGGTTCAGGTACCTGCTGTGCTGTTCGCGGCTGCACCAACAACCGGACCAAGCTAAATCTTTGGCTAAAACAACAGTGTTTTCAACACGGACCCAAAACAAAGAAAGAGTGTTCCTGCATCCTTCTCTATGGCTGTGTCTGCGCGATCAGGTAACATCTGTAATTTCTTTTTATTCAGGGAGGGTTTATTAATGAGAGTTTTGGATGATTTACTGTCTTAAAATGATATATGTCAGGCGCGACCGGTATTTTTAGCCGAGATAGCTGCTAATAAACCTTAGCCGAGAGGCCGGAGCAAACGCGTTCGCTATTTATGTAGTTTTAAATTATGTCTGCGCGATCAGGTAACATCTTTTTATTCGGGGAGGGTTTATTAATGAGAGTTTTGGAAGATTTACTGTCTTAAAACGATAGATCTCAGACGCGACCGGTATTTTTAGCCGAGATAGCTGCTAACAAACCTTAGCCGAGAGGCCGGAGCAAACGCGTTCGCTATTTATGTATTTTTAAATTATGTCTGCGCGATCAGGTAACATCTGTAATTTCTTTTTATTTGTCCCTCCTCTTTTAACAAAACGAGTGGTGTTCCCACATTTTTAATGAACTAAAACAACAAAGTTTGGACTGTCTTCAACTGTATTACTCGCATGTAAACAAACGGTGTTTCCGGTCAACCGGAAGTCGTGTGCACATTTCGCGCAAAGCGTCATGGGGCGTAGGAATACTGTGGATATGGATGCAGTTAGAGAGGACATGAAGGTAGTTGGAGTGAGGACAGAGGATGCAGAGGACAGAGTGAGGTGGAGGAGGATGACTCGTTGTGGCGACCCCTGAAAAGGGAAAAGCCGAAAGAAGAAGAAGAAGATATGACAGGGTGCCAAGAGAGGAGGTGTGGTATTGCATGAGGAAATCTGGAGTGGCAGAAAAGTATGTTAGACTGGTACAGGACATGTATGAAGACAGCAGGACAGTGGTGAGATGTGCTGTAGGAGTGACAGATAGCTTCAAGGTGGAGGTGGGAGTGCATCAAGGATCGGCTCTGAGCCCCTTCTTGTTTGCTCTGGTGATGGACCGACTAACAGATGAGGTCAGGCAGGAATCCCCATGGACTATGATGTTTGCAGATGACATTGTGATATGTGGTGAGAACAGGGAACAGGTGGAAGAGAACTTGGAGAGGTGGAGGTATTCACTTGAAAGAAGAGGAATGAAAGTCAGCCGTAGTAAGACAGAGTACATGTGTGTGAATGAGAGGGAGGCCAGTGGAACAGTGAGGCTACAAGGAGCAGAGGTCACAAAGGTGCAGGACTTCAAGTACTTGGGGTCCACTGTCCAGGAAAATGGGGAATGTGGTAAAGAGGTGAAAAAGAGAGTCCAGGCAGGATGGAGCGGATGGAGAAAAGTTTCAGGAGTGATTTGTGACAAAAAGGTGTCAGCAAAGGTCAAAGGAAAAGTTTACAAGACAGTGGTGAGACCAGCTATGTTGTATGGTCTGGAGACAGTGTCATTGACAAAAAGACAGGAGAAAGAACTGGAAGTAGCAGAAATGAAGATGCTGAGGTTCTCCTTAGGAGTGACAAGGATGGATAAGATCAGGAATGAGATAATCAGAGGTACAGCACATGTTGAACAACTGGGAGATAAAGTTAGGGAGGCCAGACTGAGATGGTTTGGACATGTCCAGAGGAGGGACAGTGGGTATATTGGTAGAAGGATGTTAGAAATGCAGCTGCCAGGAAAAAGACACAGAGGAAGGCCAAAGAGGAGATATATGGATGCAGTTAGAGAGGACATGAAGGTAGTTGGAGTGAGGACAGAGGATGCAGAGGACAGAGTGAGGTGGAGGAGGATGACTCGCTGTGGCGACCCCTGAAAAGGGAAAAGCCGAAAGAAGAAGAAGAAGTTCTGTTTTGTGATTCCTCTGTTTCTTTATGTCGATTGTGTTTTCATTTGATCAGTCTGCTTCGTGCCATCAATCACTTCTCCTCAGCCAGTTTCTGCTCCCTCAGTCAGCCACTGGTCCCAGCTGCAGCCACTCTCCCCATCAGTCCCAGTTCACATAATCCTTCTATTTCTCTTCACTCATCAATTTATCATTATTCATTTTACCTGCTATGTCCGGTCTTCCTCATGTTCCCTGTGTTTCTCTGTAGTTGTCTCCTTGTGCTCAGGTTTTCTGTACGTTCTGTGTTCACTCACCAGCATTTTGTTTTGCTTCAGCTAATATTTTTAGTTGTTTCTTTAAAGCTGCACTGACATCATGTTTTAACTATAAATCATTTTGCACTACATATATAAATATTATCATTGAACTAGGTTCGTTTTTGCAAAATAAATTGTAAATATATTAAAATTTCATTACAAGTTATGGTAATTTTCTCGCTGGGACACGCCCACAGAAATCCGAGAACTTCCGCAAAAGGTCACGTGACGTAATGAGATGAGCTCCTGCTCAGTGCGCACTTTGTAAACAACATGGCGGCCGATACAGAACCGGACCAATTTAGCAAACTGAGTGAAGAGTAGAGCGATTTTTAGTCAGTTTGGGAAGCCAAAGTTATTTCAGGGGGTTAAACAATAAACAGCAAGTTCTAATTTATGTCTGCAGCTGTATTTAATGAAGAATTACCAACGAGGAAGCAGCAGGTGGCAAGCCGCAACTTTACTTGACTTGTGAGGACCGAGGAGGACGTGAGTGTAACCTGTTCACGTTGTCCACAGAGCACTGATTGGTACTGCTTTAATTAATGTATCCATCTAATAATTATTCAACATTACTTATAGTTTAAAAAAGATGAGTCCCTTTGAAGCATCTGTTTTATTTTCTCTGTTTATTCTAACGTTATGTGCAAAATTTCACCCAAATTCTGTCTAAATAACCACTACATTTTCATAGCTGATCATCAGTGGTTTCAGCTGTAATAATCAAAATAAAACAATATTTGATATTCACCCTATTATAAGTTTAATCATATAAATATTTGCTAATTTAAGCTTGTAATACCTTTTCTGCCATTTTTTAAAACATATTTAGATAATGTTATCAAGTTTTATGTTGTAATTTCTGCTACTTTGAGCAAGCATCCTACTTCCTGCTCAGCTGCTCAGCACTCTGGATCTCATTTTAACATGTGATGTCTCTGTTTGTAATTTGGTCATCAGTGACAACGTTCTTTCAGACCACATGCCTGCTTTGGTTGAGATCAACCCCCCTTGTCCTACTGATAAGTCATGCAAATCTGCACATACTTCACATGCCATTAACCGTTTCACTGCTGCTCGTTCTAGCTTTTAGCTCTGAGAGGATCGATCATCTCTCGGGGTCTCTCTCCACTGAGGAGCTAACCTCTCAGCTTAACTCTGTTTGTTCAAATGTTCTGGACCGTGTTGCTCCCGTTAAAACCAGGAAAACAAAACTTATATCACAACCGTGGCTTAATGACGTCACTCAAGCCGTTAGACAGCAATGTCGAAGCGCAGAGCACAGGTGGAGGAAAGACCGGCTGCAGGTTTCTTTTCAAATCCTAAAGGAGTTGGCGTCATTATCAGAAGGCAGTTAAAGCTGCTAAATTGATAATTGCCTCAAACTCCCACAACTCCCGAGCTCTTTTTCCCACCCTGAACTCAGTTCTACACCTCAGTGAACCTTCACCTCTAGAAGCCTCAATTGAGCTGTGTGAAAACTTCCTCCATTTCTTTTAAGAAAAAGTTGCGAACACCCGGGCACTCATTTCTCCACCGGCTCATGATCCGTCCATCCCATCTCATTGCATAGCTGTTTTTTGACCACTTTGAGCCCATCTCTCTGTCTTCTCTAGAGCAGGTAATGTGCAGCATGAAGCCATCTGGTTCCCCCTTTGACGTCATCCCCCCTCGACTCCTAAATGAGATCAAAAAAGGTGTTCAATTGTTCTGGATTGAACGCCTTTTTTGATTTTATCATGTCCTGGACGACTGAGAATCTTCACCAGCATACTCTTAAATGAGGTTCTTCCTGTTCTGGGCCCTCCTGTTCTTGCCATTGTAAATAGCAGCTTATCCTCAGGTGTGGTGCCAAAATCTTTTAAACATGCTGCTGTTCAAGCTCTCCTGAAAAAACTTAGCCTTGACCACTCAGCCATGTCTAACTTCCAGCCTGTCTCCAGACTCCCATTTGTCACTAAACTACTGGAAAAAATAGAGGAGTCCCAGCTAAAATGTTTTCTAGATGATCACTCCATCTTAGAGCTATTCCAGTCTGGCTTTAAACCTCTCCACAGCACTGAAACTGCTCTACTTAAGGTTTTTAACGTTATCTTCCTATTCACAGACGCTGGTGATTCTGTGCTCCTTCTCTTACTGGACCTCACATCTGCTTTTGATACGATCGACCATGAGATCCTGACTGTGAGGTTGGAGCAGTGGGGTGGGCATCACAGGGTCAGCCCTGGAATGGTTTAGATCCTACCTCGCTGACAGATCCTTTTGTGTCTCCATCAAAGATTTTAGTTCAGCTTCGGCAGCGCTTAAATGGGGGGTACCACAGGGGTTCATACTCGGTCCCCTTTTATTTTCTTCATACCTGCTGCCACTAGGTGCTATTTTCTGGAAACACAACATACCTTTTTATTTCTACGCCGACGACTATCAAATCTACTTCCCCCTCAGATTTAATGGTACTCGCTCTATTCAACCTTTGCTGGACTGCCTGACTGACATCAGAGACTGGATGGCTTTAAATTTCTTGAGTTTCAATGACAAGAAATCTGAAGTTATGTTCTTTCCTCCCAATGACACAATCACCAACCACTGCATCGATCTGTCCATTCTGGCACCATTAGTGAAACAAAGAGTCACTAATCTGGGAGTGATACTTGACCCTTCTTTGAAACTCAACAGTCATGTAAACATGATTATTAAATCCTGCTTTTTCCAGCTGAGACGACTGTCTTAGCTGAAGCCCATATTGTCCAAAAATAACCTGGAGACAGTAATACATGCATTCATTACATCCAGGCTCGATTATTGCAACTTGCTCCTTTTTAGGTATCAGTCAGTCCTCCATTGCTAAACTTCACTGGTCTAGAATGCGGCCGCCAGATTTTTAACCAGCAAAAGCAAAGGAGAGCACATTAGACCTGTTTTGGCCTTCCTGCACTGGCTACCGGTTCATCTTCGAATCCAATTCAAAATGCATTTGTATGTCTATAAATCACTAAACAGCTCTGGCCCCTCCTATCTTACTGATCTGCTGCAGCCATATATCCCACCACGTTCTCTCAGGTCAGCTGACTTGTTTCTCCTCACAGTTCCAGGAGCCCATCTCAAGCGCAGAGTTGACAGGGCCTTCTCTGTCGCAGGCTCAAGACTGTGAAATGAGTTACCTCTGATTGTCAGACAGGCCCCCTCCCTCACAGTTTTTAAATCTAGCTTAAAAACACACTATTATTCACTGGCTTTTGGCACTGTGTGATCTGTGCTGAGCATGTGTGCATCACACTGTGTTGGTCATTTTGCTGTTGTTGTTATTCACTATTGTTTTTTGTTTTTTTGGTTTCCCGTCATATACTGTAGTTTGTTGCTCTGTGCTTGTTCTGTCTGTCCCTGTACAGCACTTTGGTGTGTACTGTCACTGTTTAAAGTGCTTTATAAATAAAGTGGTGTGGTATGGTATAATGCATCACCACTGACAACCTGGAAACATGGGGCGGTGTTGTGCCAAAAATCGATTGACTGCCAAATTGCAGCTGCGAGAGCATGCACGAGAGGACCTTAACAAGAATGTAACAAGATTAACACTTAAAAAACAATTATTTGCTTGCTCAAAGGTATAATAATAATAATTAATTCAATTTATAACGCACTTTTCATTACTGAAAATCTCAAAGTGCTACACATATATTGAATGCTACACACATTCATAAACCGGTGGCGGCAGACTACCATGCAAGGTGCTTTCCAGTCCTACCGGGAGCAACTCAGGGTTAAGTGTCTTGCCCAAGGACACAACGACACATGGTGCGGGTCCCGGGAGTCGAACCGCCAACTTTCCGATCGGGAGACGACTGCCATTACCACTACACCACGGCCGCATGTATAGCAAAGGTGTGTCTCAGTTGAACTTTTCCTTAATAAATACACTTTGACGGTCAAATCAGCTGCATTTCATCTGGATGGCATGGCAAAATGCAGCTGATTTGATGTTTGTTCCAGGAGTTCTGGTGACACCAGAGGGGTGGCTCAGTATGGCAAGCTAGTGTCTTAATAGCCACTTTTACCTATAAATGAGACACTTGGCTTGCCATATTAATCGAAGGCCCTCTAGTGGCTGAAAATGTTAGTGTTCGATATTTTCCATGCCAGAATAAATGAAATTGTCAGATCTCAGCCAAAAATTGGGTTATAAATATGTGAAAAAAATCTTAAACAACAAACCCTAACTCACAACTTTGTCTCTTTGTGAAGACTTGGCACATTCGCTCGTGTAATAAATCATAAACTTTTGTTCTGCAATGACAAGTTTCTTTGTATAAAAGCTTTTTCTTAAATCAAAATGCAAAGATCAATTTATTGTGACTGTTTATTTTGGAAGCACAGATCTGCAATCAGGACTGAAAACATACATCTGCCAAGAAGAATTTGACAAACCAAATGTACCTGCTGCACCAAAGAATATAATTATCAAGCAAGCGAGTAAACGTGATCCAAAATGAAGGAGTGCTCGACTAAAATAAAATAAAAGAATCAGAGTGGGTGAAAATGAATGAATGAGCGAGTGCTTGAATTATTAAGAATGGATGAGTGGTTGCACCAAAGAGGATTATGAGACCAGAAGAGGCTCCACATGAATATTGAAACAAGCAGGAGTTTCTGGCACATAGACGAGCCTCTAATTGGATTCCTTTTGAGTTAATTTGCTGTCAGGGAGATGAGACACTCATCACTGCATCCTCCCGCTCTTCATCTGCCTGCCTCTTCACACACTTGTTCTCCTCAGTGATACCAACAAAACCACGGCAGCGTCCTCAAGCTTACCTGCAAGACCGCCGGTCGAGGAAAATAACAAACAAGTTGAAGTGCTTCTGTTCCGGGAGCTCCTGCAGAACAACCTCTTCAGCCCACGGAGCGTCTAATTGAGCTGCTTTCATAAGAAAACCCTATGGACACGTTCATTCTTGAAGACAGACAGAGGCTCAGGTTCGGTAACAAACAAAACTCAGAGCTGTGGTCAAACATAGTGGGAGAATTTATTCTGTTAAGTACTGATTTACTTGGAAATATTATATAATGTAAGATTACCTGGATTATTCTTGTGTTAAAAAAAAAAACAGGTTTAAAGTGGCCTTCATTTATACTTTTCATCAGCAGGAAACTTTTTGTTTGCATGGTGTCATCAAGAAAAAACAATCTATTAACACAACTGATTAGATATTATCACTGTTTCTTTTGAGGTGCAGTGGTAGAAAAGAAAGGGTTGGAAACAAACCAGCTGAGGTGATTCGAGCAGCCAGAACCTCTGCAGTTTACCTGGGCACATGCCATTAGGAGGAAACCCTGGAACAGGACCCCCAAAGGGGACTATGTATCGTCTCTAATGCTGAGTGACCCTCCAGGACAAGCTGGAGAGTTTAGGGGAAGAGAAGCATCTGGGTTTCCTTTCTGAAGCTGTTTACCTTTACAACCCAAAGCAGAAGAAAATGAAAGAATGGAAAGTTTGTTTTAACTCATTTGGGCCCTCGGGTGAATTCTGATGGGCTGATTCTTCAGGTGTTGGTAATTCTTGCATCTGCAAGGAATCCTGAACAGGATCACAAAAATGCAGTTTGAATGCTTATTGCTGAAGAACTTGCTGAAAAACAGCTGAAATCAGCTTAAAATACTGAAATGTAGCAGAAATGGAAGAAAAAGCTTAAGTAACAGAAAATGGAAAGAGCACGTTTGCTGAATTTGGTTTAAATGAGCAGAAATGGCCATAAAAATCAGAAAGTTTGATTTAAAAAAAAAGGTTAACATTATCATAAAATGGCTAAAAAGTAGCTGAAAAGGACGAAAAAGATAGTAGAAAAATGCCGAAATGATCTGAAAGAAGTTAACTGGGCTGAAAGTAGCCAAGATTGACTAACTTGATATTTTTATCTTCTTCAGAAAACAGCTAAAAAAAAAAAAAGCTAAACAAACAAACAAACAAAAACAGTAACTGCAAAGGTACAACAAGCTTAAAATAGCAGAAGAAAGCATACATATTTGCCCAATTAGGCTGAAATAAGCAGAAATGAGCACAAACATCAAAAAGTTTGCTAAAAACGTTAACATTAGCACAAAACGGCTAAAAAATAGCTGAAAATGAAGAAAAAGATTAAACTAGTAAAAAAATGCCGAAATGATTGGAAAGAAGTTAACTGGCCTGAAGCCAAATTTGACTAACTTGATCTTTAATTTTTCCAGAAAACAACTAAAATCAGCTAAAAAAATGCTAAAACAAACAAAAAAGCAAAAACCAAAAAGTAACTGCAAAAGTACAATAAGCTTAAAATAGCATAAGAAAGCATACATATTTGCCCAATTAGGCTGAAATAAGCAGAAATGAGCACAAACATCAAAAAGTTTGCTAAAAACGTTAACATTAGCACAAAACGGCTAAAAAATAGCTGAAAATGAAGAAAAAGATTAAACTAGTAAAAAAATGCCGAAATGATTGGAAAGAAGTTAACTGGCCTGAAGCCAAATTTGACTAACTTGATCTTTAATTTTTCCAGAAAACAACTAAAATCAGCTAAAAAAATGCTAAAACAAACAAAAAAGCAAAAACCAAAAAGTAACTGCAAAAGTACAATAAGCTTAAAATAGCATAAGAAAGCATACATATTTGCCCATAGGCTGAAATAAGCAGAAATGGGCACAAAAACATGACAAAAAAAAAAAATCAGAAAAAAAGAAATTTGTGAAAAACAGCTGAATAGTAGCTAAAAAGGCAGAAGTTTAAATTGCCAGAAGGAAGTGGAGAGAGCACATTTTAGCTGAATTAGACTTAAAAAAAATAGAAATGAGTGCAAAAAAAGTGGAATTAGTTGATGAAATGGGAGTGTTAGGTATTAAATGTTTCCTGACTAACTTTATCAATTTTTTAATGCTTTTTGCAACACTTGTGAGTTACACACGATGTCTGGAGAAAACATTTTAGTTTAGTGTCAAGTTGACCACATGAACTGTATCAACTTGGTATTTGCAATTAGGTTTTATCAGGCGCAGAATTATGTGGGAAAAACTGAGCTCGTTTTCCTCCCACATGATCTTCTAGCCTTCCTTGGTAAGAGATGCAACAGTCTAGTCAGATAAGCCTTTAGCGGTACCTAGCACCACTTTGCTTTGAAAAACAGAGTGAGTGAAGACATCACACACACGCACGCACACACGCACGCACGCACACACACATACACCCCACAAGGTATAAAAATGAACATCGCACTTAGAGTCTTTGAAGTCTGCTGTTGAGTCTCTGATCAAGATGTCCGGTTTACATTGATGACCATATCTCCCGCCAAACTGTGAGACTTCCCGGTTCAGTGTCAAGGTGAGAGATATTGTAATTTGTTACACATCAATGCCTAAGTGTGTGTATTTAAGTTTTACTGTGGCGAGATTAAACAGACACTTTGATCTTAGCAGCAAAACTGTTTGTTTGTGTTATGTTTTTGTACATCTGAGGTGACTTGTACAACTGTATGTGTTTTTACTTTTTCCTTCATTTGTCACAGTTCTCTTTAATAAATGACATCATTTTAAAGGAGTCTGTGTGTGATTTTCCTAAACAGCTGTGCCGATCTTTCTGCGAACTTGATAAAACATTAAACATTTGGGTTGATATGAAATACCATAAAACAGTTGAAAAAGCTAAAGTTATATAAATAAACATTCACTCATAAACATCCTCATAAAACTCACATAGGGAATGAATGAGCACTATGGTTATGGGTCGCGGGATGGCATCACTCTCGCCCCCTGTGCCTATACTCACTCACAATTACGGTATTTAGACAAAAAGGGTCTGGGTTAGAGTTGGAGTGGAGGGGAAACTGGTATAATGCCAGCCTTTGCTCCTTCTCTTTCCTTTTTAAGTGCACTTTACAACAACACACACCAACAGCACATTTGGGGACGGGGGTGTGTGTGTCGGGGTCTAGATCTGTTAATTGCAATTTAATTTATTTTTTTAATTTATTTATATAAATATGTATGTACTGTATATATATATTTTTTTTCTCACCTAAAATAGCTGAAACTTGCATAACCGGAAAGTCTGTTGTCGCTGTTGTCATCACTCTTTGTTGAAACCAGGTCTCTCTTGTAAATAAGTCCTCGAGGCTCAATGGGATTAATCTGCCTAAATAAAGGTTGAATGAATGAAAATAATTAAGCTGAAAGGAGCACAACAAGCTGAAATGAGCAGAAACACGTTAGAAGCACAACAATATTTTAGTTAGCAGAAAGAATCTGAAAGGAGCACAAAACAGCTGAAAAGCTGCTGAAATCAGCTGAAAGTAGCAGATTTTTTTCATGTGCACAAGGAACCTGAAAGAAGCTGAACCAGAACAAAATGTGAAAGGAGCAGTAAAAGGTTGTAAACAGATTTAAAGATTTGAAGGATGTAAAATGGACTCAAATAATTTACGATGAAGGGAAAATGGCAGAAAAGGCTAAATGTTTCTAAAGTTGCACCAATCCCAAAAGTCATAGCACCCCTCTCCTGAAAGAGCTGAAGGTTTTGATATAGGTTTTGTTGAAATATCACAAAAATTGCATGGAAGAAGCTTAGTGACTCTAAGAAAAGTATAAAACAGGATCACAATAGTGTGAATGCTATACAGTATAAGCATTCCCACAACGAATGAGCGTTTTAGTACAGTTTGTTTTGTTTTATTAAAATCTATAAAGTTTGATAGAGATGGTAAACATAACAATAAAATGATGCCTTCCAAGGTGCCTTAAAGCAGAAAAACTTGTGCACTGAGGGACGGTTATACTATATGTAAAGAAGTAATTAAAAGGAAGAAAAGGCTGTGATTGAGGAAAGAGAAAGTGATGTGAGACAGAAGAGACTGGCTCAATACTATTAACAAGGACTTTTCAGTGGAGAGAATGCTTTTGATTGGCAACATCCAGATAAATATACGCTCTAACAGTATCCAGGAGAGTAGAAATGAGAATAAGTTGCAAAAACAGGAGCAACTTGTGAACCTTTGCTGTATTTATGTTTAACAAACCACAATGAAAATGAAAAGTCAAATTCATGTTGACCTCCCTGTCACTGACTCAAGGTCTAACAAAAGCCCAACACGGACGAGCCTGTTATGCAGATTAAAGTCTTATAAACGTTTCTGACCCTTAAGTTTAGACATATTGTTCAATACAAGATGAATTATAAAATAATCAAAAATTAAGAATTTGTTTTTATTAACGATTGTGATGTTTTGCATGCAAGTAAACAAACCAACTTTATTTGATTTTTTTTATTCCTGCGGTAAACGATTGCTTCTTTTATTTCGTGTTGTTGTGAATTCTTCTTAATTTTTATCAGGATGTCTCCAAATGGGTTTTAAATCATGTGATGCAATATCCTCTTTAAATCAATCAATCAATCAATCAATCAATCAATCAATCAATCAATCAATATATATATATATATATATATATATATCTTTAAAATGGTAATAGTGTTTTATTTTACTGATGGGGGTTTGAAGTTGAGCTCCTCTGCATTGAAAGAAGTCATCTGGGGAGTTTAAAGCATCTGATTAGGATGTCTTCCCCCGGCACGTCCCACTGGGAGGAGAACCTAGGACAGACCCAGAACTCTGTGAGGGGTTATGAATACTGTACTCTTTGGCCTGGGAACGACTTGGGATCCCCAGAGAGGAGCTGAAAAGTTCCCACCTTCTCAACCTAAAGTAACCCAACCTCAGAGAAGAATGGATGAGAGACAGGAAGCGAGAAGTCAGGGAGCGGTGGATGAAAGAACTCAACAGACAAGCAGGCAGGTTCAGAGTCACACACACAAAAACAGATGTATTAAATAAACTAAGATTATAATAATAAAAAAACACAATCGAACAAATAGAAAGGGTTAAAGTGAGAAGAGGATCTAATACAGTGGTGAAGAAAATAAATGTATAAATACTAATGAGAATAATTACTGAGAAAGAGCAGCTGGACTGATGAAGAGGAGAAGAACTGGAAGACAAGAGTGAGGAAGGAAAACACCTGAAAATATACTAAAACACAAAGAAAGTATGAAAAACTGTGGGTAAAATACCAGCGAAAGACTGAGAAAGATAGAGGGAGGAAGAGGGGAACAAAGAGAGGAAGAGAGGAACAGAAAGAGAGAGAAAGAGGCGAATAGAGAGGGAGAAAGATAGAACAGAGACAGGAAGAGGGGAACAGAGAGCGCGTGAGAGAGAGTAATATACATTAGAGAGAAAGAGGGAAACAAAGAGAAGAAGGGAACAGAGAGAGAAGAAGAAGGGAACAGAGATAAAGGAAGATAAGAACAGAGAGAGGAAGAGGGGAACAACGAGAGTAAGGAAGAGGGGAACATATAGAAAAAGACACAGAAGAACAAAGAGAGGACGATAGGAACAGAAAGAGAGAGAAGAGGGGAACAGAGAGAAAAAAAGAGGGGAATAGAGGGAAAGAGAGAGAATTAGAGGAACAGAGAGAGAGGAAGATAAGAACATATATAGCGAGGAAGAGGGGGACAAGGAGAGAGAGGAAGATGGATGGATGATGGATGGATGAATGGACAGACAGACGGATGGATGGATGGATGGATAGATGGATGGATGGACAGATGTATGGATGGATTGATGGATGGATGGGCAAATGGATGGATGATGGATGGATGGATGGATGAATGAATGATGAATGGATGGACAGATGGATGGATGGATGAATGATGAATGGATAGATGGATGAATGGCTGAATGGATGGATGGACAGATGGATGGACAAACTGAAGAACAAGCATGACCCTTTGTGTCAACACAAATAAGTCGATGTATGTGTAAGGGATCTTTAGTGGGTCAGTATTAAACTGACACACTTTACCTTAATTAATTACTTATTCAGATTGAACAGTAATTCACGGGTTCTTTTCTTTTTCAGGTTTACCATAACACTCTGTGACCATAATGATGGACAATAAACCAGAAACCATAAAGTGACAATGGAAACGTTGATTTAGTCGGTATGCCAAAGACACTACCTTTTATTTAAAATAAATCAACTAAAATTAACGCCAATGTACACTTGATTGATTGATTTCAATTTCTTACAAATTAAACGCATCAGCACATTTAATTGTAAACAACAGACATAAGTACAGGATGTGGTATTACTTAACAGGGGCGCAACTACATATTTTTGAGATGGATGCGAAAACATCAACGGCGCCCCCCCCCCCTTTTTTATTTTACCTGCCGCCTCATACAGCTTTTCTCCCTTAGTCATGCACTTAGAAAATACAGTAGCAATATTACAGATTTTTTTTATGTTACATATTATATCAGGTGATCATTCCAATCATAAACAAATAATAAGTTTAATAAAGTACAACTATATAGCAGTAGTGGTAATCAGTGCTCAATATTTTATGTAGCGAAAATATGAAATCTTAACAGCCTGGAGTCCATGTCAGTGTTTTAACATTTATGACATTTAAACTGTTACTTTCCGTGAAAGAAGACAATGAAAGATGGTCATCAGAAATTCAAACCATCATGGTATACAGTATAGGTTTTTGTTGCCTCCCTAATGTAATTATTCCTACCTGATGTCATCACTTGTCTCCTCTATCACTGACCTCGTGTCTGTCTCCTTCACCCTTTGTCTGTGGCATTCTGCACTAAGTCATATGGTCAAAAAAGCATTATATATTAGTTGTAAAAATTACAGATCTTAATACAGTTTAAAAAAATAATGTTTACATGTTATTGCTTGGGATTAAGTAGCTGTTCCCTCACTTCCACCTGCATTAGACCAACCTGTTGCCTTCCCCAGTCTGTCCTGATTCCTCTGTCATCTTCTCTTCCTTCTCTCCATCCTCACAGCTGAATGACATTAATTTTGTGTTAAGTAGGTTTAAAAATACAGCAGTCAAACCACAATAGAAATGAAACTTTAATTTAAATGATCTCCTTGTTGGATAACAGTTACTGACTGGACATTTCATCTGATCTGACTTACCAGATACATCACAATACACACCACTGTAGTGATATTAAATAAGACATTTAAACTCAAGTGTCCCTCTGCCAAAAAGGTTGGTAACATGGGTCACCAACCTTTTTGAGTCTAAGGGCTATAGTGACACTGAGGACTAATTTGTCTGATACACACATAAACTTGTACAACTCATCTTTAATTAAAGAATCAATAATAATTAATGTACATATGAGTGAATAAATTGCAGCACTGCATTGGAACATAGCTGGGAACTGCCACCACAACAGTTTAGCTTTCCTGTGTTGTTTCCTGAGTTTTATTTAGGTCATTCTTACACTTAGTGTGTGGATGTGTGTGTGTGACACGTATCAAATATTCATAAAAATATTAAACAAATCACGTCTATAGGGGAGGCATCATTTATTTAACAGCCAAATATGGGACGATTCCTATATTAGGCTAGCTTTAGCTAACCTGAATATTTACAAGCCTCCTGTCCTGCTCATATACACTGACTGTACTTACCTACTATCTTTTAACCACATTGAAAGGCTTTTTTTCCATCCTGCCAACAACTTCCTTCTCCCTTTTTCTGTTTTGCGCCCTGGAAAGTTTTTTTCTGCTGCTCCAGTGCACGAGTGAAAAAATAAATAAATAAATAAATAAATAACGCGCCTGTGGACGCGTGTTCACACTCACAGCACCTGTGTGTGAAGGGAGAGCAGAGAGACAGGAGGAGGGAGGTGAGGGAGCAGGGGGGGCGCCTAATCAGTGCTGTTGACCTGTTATTGTCATTTCATGCAGTTAAAGAAAATGCCTGCTAGAAAAACGTTTTTTTCTAGAGACGCTTTTGACGCCCCTTAAGTCCAGCGCCCCCATGCGGTGCATCCACGGCATAGCGCCCATTTGCGCCACTGTTACTTAATCTGAAGGTTCTTTAGCTTAAAATTTAGTTACCAGCTTAAAATGATATGAAGGGAGAGGTTTTAAGAGGAGATGGAAGTGAGGAGGAAGAAATCTATTTTGAATGTAACCAGACCGACACTTTTCTGTACGGAAACCAGCTCGACTCATCGCACGTTCAGTAAACCATCAGCAACTCTTTACCTGGTTAGACGTTCGTCTCGGTTCAGTTAAGAGTTGAGAAGCCGTCTTGGACCCAACGGGTTGTGAGTCCTATGGAGTCCAGTTGAACTTCAGTTGTGTTTACTAATTCAACGTCCCGGTGAAGCCTGCTTTCTCCGTCAAAAACAGTGGCACTCCCTGGTAGTTTCAGAATACGATTTCCTCTAAGAAAGTTCATTAAGAACTTTGAGCTTTTTAGCTCTGTTGAATTTATAACGGCATGTTATAAATTCTTGGCTGATGAACCAGTCTTTGACTTAATGACTCAGTTTATCTAGCCATGAGAGAAAGGACATGAATAGTTTTTTTCTGTCAATTTCAAACTGAAGCGTTCACGGAAGCAAAAACGCTTTTACTAAAGTGTTGACATTAGACATTCAGTCTTCTGATTGGACGTGGGCCAGGAGAAGAGAGTGAAAACGTGAAGCTTAGACTTCGAGGTCAACAGTTAGTCTGTTTAGAAAACAAAGAGGATTGTTTAGGGAAAGTGTCTAAATGTGGAGAGACATACAGACGCTATTCAGAGATTTAGCTGTTTCTCCTTTTAAAACAAAACTGAACAAGTCAGTTTGACACATTATTCAACTCTGACACCGTTAGACACCTTCATATGAAGAAGTGACACAGTAATGCTTCACATTAAAGAATAACACAGCATAATAGCACATATCATGAAAATGACAAAATGTTATTCTTTTGATTACATTAGAATAAAATTAAAGAGGCAAATAGTCTCTTTGTGAGTTCTCAGATTCCAACTAATGGAATAAATTGTGTTAAATGTCTGTTTACTGAGAGGGTCAGTAAAAAGCATCACTGGAACAGTTCAAGCATCTCAGTTGACCATGGTTAGGTCCACTACATGTCCCCCCTTTTGGAAGTCATCGCCCGTCCATGGGGATGAGGTCCAACACGAAAGGATACCTTTAAATGTCTCTGATCTTGAAGTAATCCAGCAAGTGGAAAAAGAAAAATCAAAAATTATAATCCCATAAAGTTTTTGGTAATTCCATACTGTTCGTAGGTAATCCCATTGCGGTAAGCTTTTAATCCTTTGGAAAACTGAGTCTGTTAACCCTTGGAAAACTTAGTCTGTAATCCCTTGGAAAACAAAGTCTTATAATCCACAGCGGTAGTTCCACAGCAGTAATTCCACAACGATTAGGGTAAGAGATTTCATCAGCGACAATTGTTTTTAATCAGCATGTAGAGGGGATCCCTCGATTGACGCAGAGGAGGCGACCCTTGGATGAAGGTTGAAGACCAAACGTTAGAGTTGCAGGTCCCCACATCAAGGTTGTTGGCTGGTTGGTTTCCAGCAGTGGTGGGCAGATGAACGCTGGGGAGCGCTAAAGCGCTAATCCGCTTACAGTGGACCTAAACTTTTTGTCAGCGTTTTTGTGAATTGACTAACTTTTATAATTCATAAGCGGATTTGTGCTATTTTTATTTAAAATGCAGTACCGCTAATAACTAATTATCTATCAGTAAAAACCAATAAACTTATTTACAAGCTCTTATGCTGCTTGTTTTACCTTTTTCCCCACGTAAAGAGCAGAGAGGAGGAAGGGTGTGAGGGGGAGGGGGGCAGAGCTGAGAACAGACTCGGATCTACCATGTGCCTGGGGATCCCATTTCAGCAGGGGCCCCGGCCCCGCCGCCCCCCTGCCAGTCACCTACATCCCTAACATTGATCCTGCTTGTTAATGTACATTTAACATAAAAATAATTATAGTTACGATGAAAACGATCATTAAATACGCAATAAAAAAAACGGTCGATTTCTTTATCCCCCTACTAAAAATGGACTATTCCATCTTGACATCTTCCGGGTCAGAGGTGAACTCAGGGGCTAATTCTGTGGCTACTGTTTGTGCTGGGTACTTGGATAAATCCGCAGACAACCCCGCTGTTTCAAGCCAAATTAACGCGGCCGGATGATTTTATTGTGTGTTTTGTGTCGACCATTCGACGGTGAGTCGTTATTTTTATGTATTTTAGTTACTTTTCATTAAATCTGTTGACTACCTATAGAATGTTGACATCTTCCGGATCAGAGGTGAACTGGACGCTAACTCTAGCTGGTTGTGCTTGGTTTCTTGGATAAATCCGTAGAGAACCCAGCTGTTTCAAGCCAAATTAACGTGGCCGGATGATTTTATTGTGTGTTTTGTGTCAACCATTCGACGGTGAGTCGTTAGTTTCATGTATTTGGGTTACTTTTATGTATAAATGCGGTGGCGACACACCCGTGTATTTGAGATTTAAACGTGGTTTTAGGGATTAAAAGATCATTCTATTTTTTGTTAATTTCGTGGCCGAATAGAATATATGTACGTAAAGTATTAAATAAATCCTTTGATTTTTGTAATTTCATCCTTTTAGGATCATTTTTGTTACTTTTCAGTTGGCAGTGTAGTGCAAATATTGATAACGCTGCCGGCTATATATAAATATATATATATATATATATATATAATATATAAATATATAAATAGCGGATTAGATTAGCTTCCCCTAATTTTCATAAGACATTTGTGCTTTTGAAATTGTGGACCTAAAAAAATTAATAAGCGTTTTAGAAATTGTGGAACAAATTTTTTAATTAGCGTTGCCCAGCACTCAGTGCCACTCTGGTTCTATGTGTCATGCATTTATGTGGTTTTTAGGTGGGCTTATGATTGGGATTTTACATTAAGCCTTACCTATATGCACCTGGTACGTAAGCTACCGTGGTTTAGATCAGCTACAATTACCAATTAAGGGGTGGATCAATGCTGTAAAAAGCAGATATAGGGATCTATACCTATAAAGATTTTGGAGGGCTTCTGTAACGAAGGCCTCTACTTCCAAACTATTCCTCCATTCATTACTTAGTTTAGGTTAAACTAAAATAGAAAAAGAAAATATAGTTAGGTCTAAATGTCTGTTGTCCTTTAGACTAACGACGTAGGTTTTTGGTTTTTCTTTTTTTTTTGGAGTCTATGGCGAGACTTATTTTAAAAAATTTAGGCAATCTCTCGAACAGAATTGTATGAGTAAGCTAAATTTGGAAAGTTGTGAGATCAGTGTAGATTATAATACCTAAGGTAGCAGTAATCTAAAATGGCTCTTCAACGATTGAGATTTAACTAAACGAACTGCATGTTGGCATAGTTAAATCCATATCATTAACCAATGTTACAAAACATTTTTTGGCTGGGAGTGTTCAGAACCAAACAATATCTCAAATAATGACAACAGT